>JBAMBJ010002434.1:0-23100 GCA_037043495.1 Drosophila recens
CTAGGCGCTCTTACAGACGGACAGACGGACAGACGGACAGACGGACAGACGGACATGGCTATATCGACTCGGCTGTTGATGCTGATTAAGAATATATATACTTTATGGGGTCTGCCACGCCTCCTTCTGCCTGTTACGCACATTTTTTTTTGTGACAAAGTTAATAGACCCCTTTACTTTTTTAAAGTACGGGGTCTAAAAAGAAGAAAAAGATGAGCAAAGAAAGAATGAATATGATGATGAAGATGACGATGACGATGATGATAATGATGTTGATAATATTTCATATACTAGAAAAACCTTTTAGAATGTTAATGACTTATGAGAGACCCGAAAATGTCTTGAGAGTCCTGAGAATGTCGTGCTCAGGGTAGAAGAAGAAAAAGAACGAAGAGGGAGGAGAAGAAGAAGAAGAACTGAAGAAATGTTTGTAATGGCCTCATAAATGGCAGAACTCGTAGCATTTTATTGCTGTTGTTGCCGTTGACTGAGCGTCATTAAAACATGACAAGGCACAAAATGTTGCCAACTGAAGGAGTTTTATGAGGGGGATGTAGGACAAAGGGAGTCAATTGGTGGAGGGGGAGGGAGAGGGGAAATATACGAGGTTAAGTTGTGTTGTCTGCGTGTTGTTGCCGCCAAAAAAAGGCTTAAACAAATGAAAGAAAAGCCAAAACACACATAAAAAAACAAACAAAAAAAATAAGAAAGTGAACTCAACTGAAACTTTTGTGATAATTAAAAAATGCGCCAGGCAGTTGTACTGACTAACGGATACCCTGTAAAAACGTTTATTCCCAAATAACTCTGGTGTTTATGAGGGAATTCTGTTGAACTTTGTTGTCAGCAAACTTAAATTTATCAAAGAATAGTCTAACTACAAATATAATGTTTAAAGTTAAAAAGCGCTATTAAAATGAAGACTTTAAAATATTGTTTATTTCATAAAAAGTGAAATAAAACCATAGAAACTATGTAAGAAACTTGAACTGAGCTTAGGGAAGCTGCATACCAAATTTTCTTACGTTAGCTTTTAAAGTCTCTGAGTTCACATAGTTAGTAAGACTAAGAACTGGTTTTAATCGTAAATTTCCCAATAACTCTGGTATTTATGAAGGGATTGTTTGGAAATTTGTTGTCAGCAAACTTTAAATGTTTAAATTTGAAACAGACAGCAAATCGAATGTCTAAATTTAAAAATCGCTATTATAATGCAGTTTTAAAAGTATGGTTTCTTGAAGAAAAAGTTAAATAAATCCATCAAGACTATATAATTTACTAGAACTCTGTTGGGGAAAGCTGCATACTAAATTTCCTTACACTAGCTCTAATAGTCTCTGAGTTCACACAGTTAGTAAGACTAAGAAGTGGCTTCAATCGTAAATTCCCCAATAACTCTGGTGCTTAGCTATGTGGGTATTGTGGGGAAATTTTTTGAGTGCAAACTTTATATGTTTAATTTTGGGACTGACAGCAAATCGAATGTGAAGAGCTAAAAATCGCTATAATAATGCAGTTTTTAAAATATTGTTTGCTAGAGAAAAAGTTAAATAAGCCCATGATAACGATATAAATTACTTGAACTGCTTTTAGGACAGCTGCATACCAAATTTCCTAATGCTAGCTCTTATAGGCTCTGAGTTTACATAGTTAGTTAGACTAAGAAGTGGCTTATGACTTTGACTTATAGTTGAATTCACCTTAATGACATTTCTTTTGCACACTTCTACTGAATAGAGAAGGAGAGGGGGGGAAAGAGTTTGGGAGAAAGAGAAAAGGAAGACGGTAAAGAGGTAGAGCTAGTTAGACAGTTGCCTTCGATATTATGAGCATAACATGATAATAATGTAATGAAAGAATGAAATTTTTTCGTTTTTCTCTCGTTTCTCCCTTTGGCTTTTTTATGACTTATAATTGGAAACGTATCGAATGTTCTTCTTGTAATTTCTTAGTGAATGTTCTTCGTGGGGGGAATTCCACTTAAAGCGCTTTAATTAATTAATTTGTGGCGTTTTAATGTTTGAACATCACGCAACGCGTTACGCCCCGAAAATCACAGCCAAAAGCCAATCGAATCGAATCCTTTAAGCAATTTGAACGAATTTCAAACAAAACGAGCATTTGCTTTTTTTTTTTTTTGGAGGTAAAGCACAAGGAATTTTATCTATAAATTAAGTCATTAAGTTGGTCATAGACTAATGAACGGGAAAAGCTGAACAGATTTGAGATTGGTCTAAAGTTGTGATGTACAAATGCATAATCGATAAATCGACAAATCGATTTACGACGTCTCAAGTTATTTGAATCGATTTCCAAGATTGAATTTCGTTGAACTCTATTTATAGATTGGTATTGACACTTTTCAACAACTTTAAACCGTCATAGTTTGATCAATACTAAAAAGATTTTGTCGTGACCGTTTATTTAATTCTTTACATAAATGTTATTCATATGAAAATTCACACGGCACTTTTTCAATAATTTCAAAATGTCATAACTTTGTCAAAACTTAACTAATTTACTTGTGGAATGCCAATTTTTATCACTGTTTGTCCTCTTATTTTATTCTACATTTACATTTCTTTCATTGGGAACATTTTGTTTCTTTGAATACTTTACTTTTACGTATATAACTACTTTACTTATTTTTACTTTCGCTTTTATCAAAGAACTAAATGTTATCATAACTTTGTAGAAACTCTGCAAAACTCTTATCAATATTTTATATCTAATTTAAGATTTCATTAATATTTTATTTAATTTAAATTTAAAGTTTTGTTCAGCACTGTGCACTTTTTCAAGCAACTTCAAACTGTCATACAGAGTTGTGACTATAAGCATTATCATTACTTTTTAATTAGCATTGAAAAAAGTAGTGCTAATGATATTTCAAATCAGTAGCATTGAAAAAACTAGTGCTAATGAAATTTCACTTCAGTAGGCATTGAAAAAAGTAGTGCTAATGAAATCGAATTTCACTAGCATTGAAAAAAATAGTGCTAATGATATTTTATTTAACTAGCATTGAAAAAACTAGTGCTAATGATATTTCACTTCAGTAGGCATTGAAAATGAAAAGTAATGAAAATTTTTCAGTGGCATTAAGTAATGCTAGTGAAAAACTATTTTAATTACCATTAATAATTACTTTTTTGAAAAAAAAATTAAAAAAATAATGGAAATATTTAGAAAAAATAAATAAAATGTTAAAAAATATAGAAATTGTTCTCTTTTTTTTTCGCGATATTTATACTATATTTCAGTATTCTTATTGTTTATTTAATTATTCTAATATTATTTACAACAGCGACGTATACATGCGCTCGAGATAGGGCCGTGCCGATAGCTGTTATATTTGTATACGACAGTTTTAATTTATATATTTTGATTAACGTCGCGACGTTGTGACGCCCAAAAGTATGCAGTAAATAATCATAATTTTTAGTTGACATTTGGCTACCTTAAGAGAGTAAATTTGCGCACTATAAATTATTACAATTGCATATATTATTTATTACAGTTATCAAACCAATAATTAATCAAACTGTATGTTCGATTGTGACGCCTTGGCTAACTAAGCGAGGGTGTCATAGTAAGTGAGGTTCTAGATAATAATAAGCAAGAGATCGGGTTGATGGATGAACTATAGGCTCAGAATGGATGCCGACATAATATATCCAAAAGGGTCGCAGTGCAGGCACCCCCTATCAAATGAAGTATAAATATCGCGAAAAGAAACAGAGAACAATTTCTATATTTTTAACATTTTATTTAATTTTTTCTAAATATTTCCATTATTTTTTTAATTTTTTTTTCAAAAAAGTAATTATTAATGGTAATTAAAATAGTTTTTCACTAGCATTACTTAATGCCACTGAAAAATTTTCATTACTTTTCATTTTCAATGCCTACTGAAGTGAAATTATCATTAGCACTAGTTTTTTCAATGCTAGTTAAATAAAATATCATTAGCACTATTTTTTTCAATGCTAGTGAAATTCGATTTCATTAGCACTACTTTTTTCAATGCCTACTGAAGTGAAATTTCATTAGCACTATTTTTTTCAATGCTAGTGAAAATTCGATTTCATTAGCACTACTTTTTTCAATGCCAATGAAATGACAAATTCATTAAAAAAGTAGTTAATTAGGAACAACTCTGCTGTCATAGCTTTGTCAAAACTGAACAGATTTCCTTGTATATTTCTTATCATTGTTTGATTTTTATCGCATTGAGGTTTTCACCAACATTTTATTAATTTGAAAATAAATAAAAAAAAATATATATAATAATTATAATAATATAATAACAATATAATATAATATATTTGAAAATTTACATAATTATCCCCTGACACTTCTCATCGACTTAAAACTGTGTTAATTTAATATTATATATTTTGCACTCGACTTCAAAAATTTTTCGATCACGTTTTTCGAATTTTTCTTTAGATAATTTTTCTGTTTTGACTTTTTAGAATTGTTGTAAATGCAAACTTTGGTCAGTAGCTGGTCAATATTTCAGTTGAATCCTGTCGCATCCTGTCCAATCCCGTTGAATCCTTTCGATTCCTAACTCACGTGCCGACCACAAAATTGATGAGGCCGTCGGACTGCCAAAAACTGCAATAAACATTTAAAAGCGTCAACATGACAAAGGATAATGGTAACTGATTGAGCACCGAGGGGAAAGAGCGAGTTGGATATATGAAGAGGAAGAGGGAGAATAGAGGGGGGGGGGGGGGGGGGGGGGGGGGGAGGAAAGGCCCACAAAAAAGGGACAAGTAAATCGAAAAGGGCGCAAAGTCAATGAGCCATGATGAGAGCAAATCGATAGTTCAACTGCAGAACCACAAAAGCCAAGTTCAAGGCGACCATGCTCGACTGTCAGATACTCTTTAAACCATGGACCGTAAATAATGATTATCTTTTTTTTTTAACTAAAAAAATCACACACTTTTAAAGGACCTAGAAGAAAAAGGTCTGTAGCAAAATCTTTAGTATTTCTTAATTTCTGCATTTCCGTCATGATTTTTAAATTTATGATTTTTACTTTTTTCTTCACTGATAATAATTAGTTTTGAGTTATTTTATAAAACTTAGACCGTAATCATTATGTTTGATCAAAAAAAGAAAACTCAAAAATAATCATTATAATCACAAAACAACAAGGTTTAAAATTAATAAAATTAATAAATTATAATACATTTTTCTTAAAATAATAAAAAAAAATTAAAATTGAGATTTGTAACACAAAAAAAAAAAAATAGTAATAATATAATGTGAAAAACATATGCAGATAATATTCAGGGGTGCCACAGAAATCATTTTGTAATTTGTATGAAATTAAAGTGAAATTAAAAGCGAAAGCGATTTCTGTGGCACCCCTTATTATATGTGTTTCAGATACACACTGAATAAAGACATTGCGCAGTTTTATTCCAAGTTCCGAGATCAAAATTTTTATAAGTAAAATCGGTATAACTAATATAGACTGAAGATACCCTGTATTAACTAGGCTTAAAGGCGGTTAGCTAATGTGTCCCAATGAAGTCGTTGACTTCATACGAACTGTGTTTTTTAAGGATTTAAAATCAGAAGCAAATCAATTTCATAAGAATATACGACAAGCTGCAACAAGAGGCAGATTAGGTGTAAGAAGGAAGGAAGAGGAAGCGGTAAATGGGGGAGAAGGAAAGTCAAGTCTCTAGTGTTCTGAGGAAGTCTAAAAAAACAAGAAGAAGCAGCAGCAGCCTTAAAGAATTCAGTCAGCCATCCATCAAAAGCGTTTGGCGCCCCAAGCGTTAATCGTTGTCAAAACCTGATAAAGACTGATTGAGTGCTTAATGGCATTCCTTGTAGACATCGAGACAGAGAGTGAGACAGACAGAGAGAGGCATAGAGAGAGAGAGGGAGATAGTCAGTGCCTTGCATATGATAATCAAGTTGTGTGCTGAGCATAGCAAAAAAAAAACCCCTCAAAACGAGAAAATAAATATAAATATAAAGCGCGAATGTTGTTGGCCCATCGATAGACGTGGACGGACATGTTATCGATGATTGAAACTGTTACGTCTCCACTCACCGCCCCCCAGCCCTGGCTACTTACAGTTACACTCAGAAAATTAAATGGATTACAAAAAAAAAAAACAGAACTACCTTTTATTAAAATTAAATTTAAGGTAAGAACACGTACTTTAAAATGAAATTAAAAATTAAACGCAACGATTATAATTTTTAAAATATAAATTTTTAAGTAAAAGATATTTGTTGATTTTTATCAAAAATATTAAAAGAAAACTCTTATGTTCGATTTAGATAAAAAAATTGTAAAATGAAAATTAAATTTAAATTTGTATTTAAAAATTATCATTTAACTCTTATTTTAAATTTTTATAATACAATTCTTTGAAATAAAAATGGCAAAATACTTTTTAATTTCACTTTTTATAAAAAAAAACTTAAAAATAATTTGTATACTATGATTTCTATATAAAAATTGTAAATAAAAGTTTTTCTAGTTGCTCAATCCCGAATATTTAAAAAAAAAAACCTGCTTTAAGATATTTTTTGCCTTCAAAAAGGCCAGTTTTCTATAACATTTAAACCTTTTTTTTGTAAGATTTCATTTTATCAGATTTCAGCTCTTTTTTAGTTTCTTTTTCTTAGAATTCTCAACTGGTTTGAGCGGCAAAAATGTTTACATCAAGCTGCCATCCCTATTATTAAAACTTTTATTAATTATTATTAAAAGTCGAAACAAAATCTTTGTCCGATAATTGCCATAATATTTTTTTTCTAAATTTTTAAAAATTTTTAAATTCTCAACTGAAAAGTTAATTTGTAGACCAACAATTTTAAGGTAAAAATTCACTAAAAATAAAGTCAAATTTTGCTCGACTGTTAATTTAAGTAAAATGTGCTTAGCATTTACCTAAAATATTAAGGCAATATTTTGTGCAGTGTATACTGTTGTGGCACCCCTCGTTATCAGAATGCCTGATGAAGATTGAACGCTTTGAGTTGCGTTGAGTTGAGTTGTGATTTAGTTTGAGAACCAAAGATGCTTTTGCCTTTAAAGCCAAATATTTTGGTTGTCTTGTTGGCCAATGGCTAACAGAGCGATGGGTGTGAAAGAGAGAGAGGGTGGGAGTGGGAGTGGGAGAGAGAGAGAGGGAAGAGGGCAAAAGCTGTAGTAGACGCTTGAGTTCTTTGTTTTTGGCTTTTCAATTGCAGCAGCTGAAATTATTTGCATATGCCCAGCATTTGTGTGTGTGTGTATGTAAGTGTGTGTGTGTGAGAGTGTGTTGGTGTGTGTTTAGACTGCCTTGAGCGGCTGCAAGTGAAGCGCACAAGGCACTTGGCACATGCCACATGCGAATTTCTCCCTCTCTCTCACTCTCTACCTCTCTCGCTCTCTCCTTCTGCTCTCTGTAAAAATAGTAAAAATGTTCCAAGTGCAAATAAGAATGACACACACACACACACACACACACACACACACACACACACACACACACACACACACACACACACACTTACACCTACACAGACACGTATTTAAATAGCACAACTTTAAGTTGGAAGCAGCAACCGCCAAACATGCGAGTTACGTGTTTTCTATTCAAATTCAAATTCAAATGTTGCACTCGGCGTATACGTAACGTGGCACATTTAAAGGCACAACTAAAGGCTCTCAAACTGTGGAGCAGGATTTTAGTTTGGCTTTTTATAACCTGTACCCAAGATTTATTGGTTACTTTAAGCAAAAAAGAAAATAAATTAAATTTTCTGAATTTTTGTTATTTATTCTTTGATTTTAAGAGGTTTTAAAATAATTTCATAAATTTTCTTATTTTAAAAATAAATTAAGTTACTTAAGGGAAATTATTATTTTAATTCCACTGCTGCAAAATCAAACTGAAACAAAATTAAATTTATTGTTTGTTCAATTAAAAGCGAATCAATTGAAATTTTTCAAATCGTTTTTATATACCCGCTACTTAAAAAATAAGTAAAAGGGTATATTGCATTCGTTGAATAGAATATAACGTATTTTTTTTTTGGTAATTATGGTTATTATCCCACTTAATCGCAACAAGATCGGACAATTAGAAAGCTGGCTATGCCTGACTTAAGCTTCACGCAATGTAAGTGCCTAAAAGCATGCAATACAAATTTTTTTAAAGTTTATTTAATTAGGTTACGGGCTGGACTATAGCCTTTCCCTTTTGTTTCCTTATTCTTTCAATCATTCTCTTGCTGTTTTTCTTCTTTGCACTATCTTTCGTTCTCTCTCACTTCAACACTCTCTTTTGTCCTCTGCATCTTTCTAGCGTTCGCTCTTTCTCTTTTTACCCCTCAATATCTCTATTTCTTTCCATACTCTCAGTTGACAAATTCTTTATTTCATACTCTCTCTATTTCTATCTCTATCTCTGCCTGACTTCCAATCTCTCACTCTCTCTCTTTCTCCATCTGTCTTCCTCTCTTTTTCTTCATCTCTCTTCCACAATTGTGTGACACGTAATCATTTTATGCTAATCAATCGCTTTCAATAAACAATTCCAAATAAAATATACAGCTGGAAGGTCAAATATTGGAAACTGGAAACTGGAAACTAGAAGCTGGAAACTGGCAATTGGAAAGCGGAACAATTTTTAAAGTCGAGTCTCAAATTCTCTCGAATTTCGCATTTCGCATTCGCACTTCGCATTTTTGGTGCCACTTGCCACACACACACACACAATTTATGCATGCTGTATGTGTGTTTGTGTGTGTGTGTGTGAGAGAGTACACAAACACACACACATAGTACAGTTATAGCCAGCAATCATAGATTTCAAGCCTCGAACAATTCACGTCAACTGCAGTCGAATTTGGTTTTGCAATTGGGCGATTGGTCAAGGGGTTAAACGAGGGTCACAGTGGGGTTAAGGGTGATGGAGAGTAGTGTAAAGTGCGAGGAGGGGAGGGCAGGGAAGAGAAGGAGTGGGGAGAGGGAGAGGGGAACTTAGCTGAGCACAAGGTGTTGGCATTTGCACGCATCGCAATCAAACTCAGGCTGCCATCGCTTTAGAGTTAACTTATAGCTGCCACTGTTGTGTGATACCCTGCACCCGAGTGCGAGTATGATCGTTTTGTGGCCGTGTTCGTCACAGTCTCCCGTCACTTAAGATATTCGCATTCTTGATTGAAATCAATTCAAATCAATAAAAACAATCGGGAGTCCAGAACACGACTGTGAGATACCCGTTACAATTTTTTTCAAAAAATTGTTGATGCAAAAATATTCTTTAAACAATTCAAATAGTGACTGCAAAAACAATTTTTCAAAAATCTCCTTGCTAGAATTTTTTATAATTTTTTGAGAATTGCTAAAAATTACTATTTTTACCATTTTTTCTCCTTTATACACAAAAATCGAGGAAAAATGTTTTAAAATTGACTTTTTTTTCAATTAAAATTTTCAATGGGTAATGGGTTAAGAAAAGTTTTGTTTCATTCAAACGGAATTGAAATGACCTTTTTATTGGTGCCAAAATGACAATGAAGTAGGCTCAAATTACGAGTTAATTTAACTTACATTTTGTCAAAATAAATATGCCGTCTAGTGTATGTTCTGATCAGCATTGATCATTCAGTTGTTAATATTATCAGATTTATATGTTTTAGTGTTGGGATAGCTAAGTGACTGGGCCAGGGTATTTCCAAGTCGTGTTTCCTCTATGGTTAAATCATTCTCGATCTGTTTATTATTCACGGTGAGCGAGTGTCTTAAAGTCGAGCTCACTCGAATCTAGTGTTCTATGTTCTGGTTGTTGTTGTTGCAAGGAGTAAGTGGCAAGTGGGCGTGACAGGGCGGCAAAGGGGGCAAAAGGGGGAGTGGCAGTTTAGTTGGCGTAGGTAAATACATCATTAAACATGTAAGGTCCAAATGCATTGTCAACAGTTGTTGCTCCCATCGTTGTTGTTGTTGTTGTTGTTCTGGTTGTAGTTGTTGTTCTGGTTGTCGTTGTTGTTGCTGTGGCAGTTGCCTGAAGCTGCACCACAATGCTGCTGCTGCTGAATCAGAGGCAGCAACATCACAGGCAGCTATTGACGTGGCCCAAAACGGGCAACGATTCTAAATACGTGCTCAAGAGTGTGCGTGTGTGCCAGCTGTGTATATATGTATATGTGTGTGTGTATCTGCAACTGACAAGTCAGCTGTGTGCGTGTGTGTGTGTGCGCCAAGACAAATGCACAGTTGTAAGTTAACACACACAACAACATCATCGTCATCATCATCATCATCATCATCGCCATGAGTTTTAAGCATACCTGTTAAATAATGATTGGTAATCATCATTGGTAATCATAATCATTAGTAATTAGATTATTTTTGCTTAAAAGTCGAACTAACGATTTAATTACGATTATTTTCGGTTTTGCCCAATTATTTAATGATAACGATTACAAAAAATCAGAATTTATCTTAAATTATTACAATTATTCAAAAATAATCAGAAAAAATCCAAAATAATCAAAAATAATCATTTTGAGTATTCGGATTATTTTTTATTCTTTTCTGATTGATTCTGATTTTTTTTTGATTATTTATGACCATCAAATTATTTTAAATTTTCACAATCAAAGTAGCCAAAATAATCAGCCAATAATCAAAAAAAATTAAAAACAATCCGAAATAATCAGAAATAATCAGATAGATTATTTTTGTTCTTTTCCGATTATTTTTGAATAATTGTAACAATTTTAGATTATATCTGAGTTTTTGTAATCGTAATAATTATATAATCACACATTTTTCAACAGTGAATTAAATAGTCACTCCGATTATTTACAAAAATAATCTAATTGAAAAGTAATTCTAATCGAAAACTAACAGGTATGGTTATAAGTTAAATTTTTAATTTTGTTTTTTTTACCAACGGGTGTAGGATCAGGCCCAGAAACTAATCACCAACTTTCAACACGGTTGGGCAATAAATAGTGAAGATATTAACTATGTCAAACCATTCTTTAAATAGAATTAATGGTCAATTATTTAATTTTCTATTTACTCTGCCAGAACGAAGAGCGAGTTTGTGTATCGAGTTTACAACAGCAACAGCAACGGTCAGTGCAGCCGCTGCTCCCGGAGCCACTGCGTGCCCACCGTTGGTCTAATGCTAGAGATACGCGCCCGTGCGCGAGGGGTCGTGGGTTCAATTCCTGGTTATTATTCTTACTTTTAACTATTAATTTTTAAAATTTTTAAATGTCGGGTTAATTGGTTCAAATCACTCATTTATATTTAATATGTATATAGCTGCCACATAAACAATAGGAAGATAATAAAGGATTCGTTTGAGAATTGCATGGACATCAAATCTTCGGCGTGCCGATTCCCAGGCGCAGGGTATATTACTGTCGAGTGCACTCGACTGTTCCGTTTGTTTAATTTTTAATTGATTTTTCTATAATTTCAGTTTTAATTTCTAGTTTATAAAAAATTGATTTTAAATTACAATTGAAATCAATATTCCCAATTTTATTTTGTTTTATTTTATTTTGTTTAATAAAGTGAAAGTAATTTTATATTTATTATTGAGTTGAGCTAGAGCTTTAAGCAGCTTTCAAAGTTTTTGTTTCTAATTTCAGACTTCGATAATGAAGAAAAAAACAAACAGTTAACTGTATTCAAGTGCATTTGCTCTTAAATAGGCCATTGGGTGAAGCCGTTAATAGAACTCTAGACCTCAACCTCAACCTCAATTCTCTTAATCTACCCCTTCCTCTTTCTCTCTCCCTCTCTGTCTGCAATTCAGGTGAAAAATCTCGACTCTCCGGATGTGGTTTTCATTTATAACGGAAATTAAAAAATGTCAACGCAACCAAACAAACAGCAACAACAACAACAACAACAACAATGGGAATGAGAATGGGATTGGGAATGAGATTCAAGCGAATAACGTTGGCCTAAATGGCAGTCACTACGAAATCCTGGCCAAGGGATTAACCAGCTTACCTCTCTTCTCCTCTCTCCGCACTCCTCTCTTCTCACTCCGCGCTTCTCTCCTCTCTTCTCCCTCTATACTTCAGAGAAGAAGAATTCCATTTTAGTTCGTCGTGTCAAGAGCAGCTTTTCAACTGGGTCAACTCCCTCTATTGGCCATGTTAACGCCTTGTTTTCTTCAATTTAAAATACTAAAATTATTCTAAAAACAAATTCACAGTTTTGCCAATAAAACTCGAATTATTCCCACGTTAATTTTTAATTTGTGTCTTATACTAGATCTAATTAAAAGCCTTAAAATTCCTAATTTTAACTCCCTAAATTGTGAAAATCCACATCACGCACAGTTTTTAGGATATTACGGTTATGTTTTTGGTAATACTCTTTTTTAAGCTATTATCCTAATAAATCTCAAGAAGATTGGACAAATAGAAAGCTGGTAATGGTTGTTTTAAGTTTTTAGACAATGTGTGCGCCTAAAAGCATGCAATGAAAAATATTTTATTTATATTTAAATAAGTCACGGGTTTTCTCTAATTTGGGAGCTCGACTTTAAACTTTGCCGCTTTTTTTTATTTAAAATTTACATATCTCCATCTTAAATTTCCGCCACTCTTCCAATTCTTACTTTTTACCATTCTTACGACTATTCATTTTTTATTTCTGCTCATATTTCCACTAATAATTCTATTTCAACTATCAGGTGAAAAGAAAACTGCGCACAGTGGTTCGTCTGCCGAAAACAGCTTGTGAAAATCCATTTTCAAGTAAATCAATTAGACATAATTCATAAAAATTATTTACGTTTTTAATGTTCGATCATCGTTTTTTAAAACTAAATTTAATTTTTACTTCTGCCCCAATTTCATTTATATTTTGATCTCAATAAAAAGATTTTAATATTTGAAATTTTTGAATATTTGTTTTCAAATTTACATAACTTAAACATTTTTTAAATTTGTTTTTTAAATTTTGGTTTTAGTTTTCAGTCCAGCGATTATTTATTATGAAATTAAATAAAAGCTGTAGAGCTTCAGACAAACTACAAATGAAACGCAGAAAAAAGATTAACAAGATGATGCTTAGTATTTTAAATAAAAACAAGGGGGCTTCGCCCCCTGCTCGCTTCGCTCGCGAGGAGGTGCGACTACAGTCGAGTTTGCTCGACTGTAAGATACCCTGTGCCAGTTTCCACAAAATAAAATATTGGTTATAATAGAATTAGTAATATGTATATAAGCATATAAAACATAAATAAATACATATTATATAGTAGTCCAATTTTAACCAAATCTAGTCAAAATGTTTGGAACCATCCCATATGCATATTCTGTAAGTTTGGTTAAGATATCTCAAACAACAAAAAAGTTTTTCATACTAAGCCTTGATTTTCGTCTGATCGTTCCTATGGCAGCTATATGATATAGTGGTCCGATCCAAATTTAAAAACAAACTTGATCTGCGTCCGGTATCCAGCAACCTACATACTAAATTTGAAGTCTCTAGCTATTATAGTCTCTGAGATCGACGCGTTCAAACAGACGGACAGACGGACAGACAGACGGACATGGCTCAATCGACTCGGCTGTTGATGCTGATCAAGAATATATATACTTTATGGGGTCGGAGATGCTTCCTTCTGCCTGTTACATACATCACACAAATCTAATATACCCTTTTGACCATTTTCAATGGGCACAGGGTATAATTAAAACTTTAATCCCATGTTGCCACGCCCTTTATTGTTGTATAAAAAGTTGTAGTTTACTTTAAAAACTTAAATAAATTCAATATTTGGTGCTTTTGAAATTTTATTTTGCAGATTTCAACAGCATTTATGTAAAAAGTTAGGATTGTTTTCAGCGTGACAAATTTGACAGGTTGGTGCCACTGTGCGTTGTGGGAAGGATGCAATAAATGCTCTGATTGATATTGTCGAAGATGAAACATGAATACGAGTATTCGTATGAATACGAATGTGAGTGTGAATATAAATTGTTGTTGTTGCTGTTTCATTTGTGGCACCTTTCGTAAGGTTTTCTTAGCTCAGCGCATTTGTCTTGCAAGTGTATTTATGGCGAGCACTGTATCATAATGATCATCATCATTATGTGTCGCTATCATTCACATTCAATGACACCTCATTGATGGGACAAAGCAAGAAAGAGACAGAGAGAAAGCGAGACATAAACAGAGCCGACACTTAGGGATGGGTATCGATATGAGACTGAGACTATCTACATATAATATGATATCGATATTATTATTATCTATTATTCCACTTAATCTCATGAAGATCGAATGAATATGCCAAAAGTTATGGCTGCTTTAAGTTGTTAAGCAACTCAAGCGCCTAAGGATATGCAGCATTTTTTAAACAATAATTTATACATGTATCTCAACTGTGTAACGGGTATTTCTAGGTTTGTCTAGACTAAAGTGTGTTTACTTCACTTTTTTCACTTCTTTTGCAGTAAAATGCTTTGATTTTGAAAAACTTCTCTTCTATATTTGCTTGAGTTCTCTGAACAATATTTGTTGGGGAACATTTGACAATTTGTTTGCTTACTTTTATAATTAGATACTAGTGTTATCGATAACATGTGATATTTTTGATATGTTGTGTGATATTTGTATGTATAAAATTAATATCGATACTTTACTCGTATTGCCGATACTCATCCCTATTAACACGTTATTGCATTTTGTTGTTGCTATTACACTCACACACATTGACACACACACATACACACACACACACACACACTGTCTGAGCTTTACAACTTCAATCAAATTCAATTGAGTTCAATTCAATTGTAACGTATTGTATTTTTATTGAGGCGTAAAAAATGGAAGGCAAAGGGAACTAGCGCCGTCTCCCTCTCCCTGCCGCTCTCCCCTCTTTCTGTCACTCTCTCTCTCACACGGATTTAACAAGTGCGACATAATGGCGTTGACAAGTTGTTGGGTAGGGGGAAAGGAGGGGGAAGGCGAGGAAAAGTGGCGAAAAAGTGGAAGGAAAGTGTGAGGAAAGTGTGCAAATGTCGCAATCACAGAAGCAGCATACGAAGCTGTGAGAAACTCCACAAAAGGAGCAAGAGGAAGAGCAAACAGACAAAGGGTTGGGGCCAGGGGGATAGGTGGAAAGGGGGCGTGGCAAAATGGGGCGCATCATTCGCGTCTTGGCGACGACTTTTATGACTTCAATTCAATTTGTTTACGAGCCCAAAGCTGCTGACTAAAAACTCTGGCAGTCACTGTGACATTGTCGAGGTGAGATTGAAAAGTTCACAATGCCCTAAGTGTGATCGCACTTTATTATCATTGCATACTTTCAGACTCTCATTAAGAATTGCACACAATTGTTTTAATTTGCACCAGTAGCTAAAAGTATGCAATACTAAAATATTCAAATGCAAATTCATGTTTTTACCCAACAGTATAAAACATTTAAGTCACAAAGTATCAATAACAAACAGCTACAAATATAAATATTTTATTCCAATACATCATATAACAATTTAAGATAAGATTAAAAACTCTAAAGGCAGATCCTGTGGGTGCTTAAATTTGTCGACTCCCGTCAGTGCACAAACATAAAATTTAAAATGCCGCCTAGAAGTATGCAGCACACTTTTGTGCTTTAACATTTAAAGCCACCCACGTGCTGGTTGCACATATCAAGTGCCGCACAAAAGTATGCTACGACATATATTCAAAGCGCCGCCGAAAAGTATGCTGTGCTAAATAAGTAACTCAATAACAGCAGGCAGGCAGCCAGCCAGGCAAGCAACAACAACAACTGGTACACAAAATAACAACAACAAGGTCACCCACACACACACACATACACACACACACCGGCATCAGGTGATGAGCGTAAAATTTATGCAGCGACATGTCAGGCAGTGAGAGAGAGAGAGGGCACGAAAGTTGCCCCCAGTCAAAACGAAGGGCGTGTGTGAGGGAGAGGGAGAGGGAGAGTGTGAGAGCTTTACAGATTTTTTTCGCTTTCCCCCTCTGCCACTTCTTTTATTTTTTTTTTTGTTGGTATTATTGTCACGCGTCACGTCTGGCAACCGCATTAAAGAAACCAAAAGGCAACAGAGAATTTAAAGTCGCGGGTACACTAATTAAGCCGCCAGGTGGCGCCATTGTGCTGATAAATTAGCGCCAATTTACAGTATAACAAGTGGCAACAGCAACAACACACAACAACAACAACAACAACACATAACTTTCAGCACAGCAGCCAGAGCACTTTCTCTTCCCCTTCCTCTACCTCCCCGCCACACTCTCTCTCTCGTTCCCACTCTTGCTCACGCTCCCTTTACTTTGTGTGCATTGCAGCCAATTAAATTTCATGGATAAACATGAGGTTCAAGGCGAGCAGTGGGAGGGGCGAAATGGGGAAGAGGCAGGAGTGTATGGTGAGGGAGAGGGGGGAGGAGAAAGTTGACTTTGGATTTGTGGCCGTTGCTTTTTGCCGCTGGCATTTTCAAGTTTTCTTCAAATTGAATTTCCAACAATTTTGCCTAAGGAAAAAGTGCAAAAAGGAAAATGAGAGAAAGCCGAGACAACAACAACAGCAACAACAACAATAACAAATTATGCAACACAAGTGCATTAAGCGACTGTGGTCATTTTGCACACAATGGGCAACAAAGGGTTAACACTGGACTTAAATATTCGCCAGAAATAACTGAAAAATCATTAAAGAGTCCTTAACATAACAGAAGAAGAATGAAATTACGGAAATTGTGAATAATACAAGATAAACACCATGCAACAAGTTGACATTATTTTTCATAGCCTACTTTTCAGTGTTTCAGAATTGAAATGTTAATATATAAGTTTTAATACGTCCCTATACATAAAAAAGTTTGAATTATATCCCTAATTATGTTCTTGAATTTTTCTGAATGAGAATTTCAAAAAATATTTAAAAAAACAATGCAGCACAAAAAATCGTTTTCGTCATTAAAAATTATATATTGTCTTAAATATATGTACATATAATAATTTTAAATGTTTGTGAAAAAAATTATACAAAAAAAAATTATGATCAAATATTTAAATTATAAATGGAATTTACTTAATCTATTAAAAAAAATGTCCTATTTTCTTTTACAATAATCGATAGTAACATATATGTATTTTATATCAATACTAAGTAATCTATTGTGTTAAAAATTGAATTTTTTATTTATTAATTTTATTATTATTATTTATTTAAATTTTTATAATTTACATTTAAAGTTAAACTCTATATATTTGCGATTAGAAGGCAAAATTAAAGGAATTTTCTGAGAGATTCCGATATCGTTAATTTAGTTATCCAAATTAAAAACAATTAAAAATATTTGAATATGAGTAAAAGTACAAAAAATTAAATTTATATTTTTATCAGTCAAGTTTCATGCATAGCAATTAGCATTTTAGTTGTCGTAGCAGTGAGCTTTCTATCGATCCATAGCAGCGAGCTATTGGTTGTATTCCAAAACTACAACAAAATGAAATAGAAGAATGGAAATTAAACGGAAAATGAGTAAATGTAGAAACAATAGTGAGAGAAAAAGTGGGAACAAAGAGTTGACAACATTTTGGAGACTTTTACAACAAACGGAAAAACAAAATCAACGTAAAAAAATGAGGTTTCCCCTAACCTTTAATGTACCCTTAACACCTCCCCCCCTCACTATACCTCTTACCTGTACCTAAATCCCATTCTCATTCTCGTTCTCATTGCCATCATCTTTATTTCTACCATTCTTCACCTCTTATCCTTCTTCTGATGCTCTTAAGCGGCAATCGCGTTTTTCCACAACTTTTTCAGACGTAATGAAAACGTTCAACTTTTCTCTCTCTCTCTTTCTCTCACACTTTCTCGTTCTCTCCATGCGCTTATCTCTCTCATTCATGGATATTGTTGTTGCTGTGTTTTTTGCAGTTTTTACGCAAAGATTTTAACACCAATTTTTGTTACTCTTTCAAAAGGTATTTCAATTAGGGCAAACATTTCAGAATATTAATTCAAATAAAACTAAAAAAATTCTTAAAAATTTACAGAAAAATTCTGATTTTAGAAAATTGTCTTCTTTAATTTGTAAAGTCTTGAAACAGATCTCAAAAACTTTAGTACAGTGGTGTCCAAACTCATTCAATCAAACATTGTACCTGTGTTAACGAAACGTTGAACTGCTTTACACTGAGAGAATGAAATGAGAGCATATTTGAATTGTCGCATCGTTACAGTTGGCGAAGTAAGGAGAGCAAAGCATCAGTTGCAGTGTCTGATTAAAGTCTAGAGCTGCCGAGCTTTATACTATCACTAACGGGGTATTTATGAATCGATCGCGATTGTAAGGTGTAAATGCCTAAAATATATGTACATGTACAGTGGTCCACTAATGTCTTCATACCCCCTGACTTTGTCAAATTTTTGTATAATAAACAAGATTGGATGCAGATATCTTAATTTCAACAACTATTCATCTAAATTCCGCTTGAATGATGCAAAAATTTCCTTAACCCATTGAGTAACCATGGAAAATTTTGAAATTTTTTTGTAAAAATGAATTTTTTAACTTTTTTCCTCGGTCCCAAACAAAAACTATTTTGATACAAAAAAATTCTTAAAACAATTCTAAGAGTGATTGTAGGAAATTTATGATTCTTTTAAAATTGCTAAAAAACCACTTTTGTATGAGAAGGAAGCAAAAAGGGGTTAAATTAGTAATTTTTATTAAATTTTAAAAAGTCATAAAAAATATAAGCGAAGAGACTTTTCAAATTTTATTTTGCAGTCCTAAAATTCTTTGAAGAATTTTTTTCCATCAAAATATTCCAAAAACACTAAATCAATAAAAATATAGTTTCTTTACTCTAGCGTTTTTTTAAGCTATCAACAAATTTTTTTAATAGCTATTTTCAGCTTTTTTTAAAGGCTATTTTGGCTTTTTCAGGTCCCGAAGAGCTGGCAACACTGATTGTGTCGCACTCTATGCGTGTGTTGGCCGCGACGCCGGCAGAATTGTGAGTTCTTATTCCACAGACTTAGGTCCATCCATTACTGTAAGGGTATTTGCTGTTCTTCATAGTTATAGCTAACTATTTTTTGTCTTAATTTCTTTTTTTTTTGTAGTTGGTTCTCGCCTGTTTTTTGCAATTTTCATTTGCCGTCGCTGCAGTTTTCCTAGTTGGCGCAATTTTCCGCGTTTTCATCGTTTTAATCGATGTTGGTCAAAGTTGCCGGCTAGCAGAGTGAGAGAGAGAGAGAGAGTGAGTTGGAGAGAGAGTGAGTGGGAGAGAGAGAGAGAAAAGAGAAGGTGAGACTTTACCATCGACAAGGACTAAAAATCTTTGTAACCATAATTAAAAGTTGCGTTGCTTTTGTTGTTTTTCCACTTTCCCCTTTTCTGTCCCCCCCCCCCCCCCTTTTCTTTTCTCTCTCCTTCCTTCTGCTTTTGGGCGCCACTTGTGGCGCAAACAATAATTAATTTAAATTGAAACATTTTAGCGCTCTTCTCCATTGCCCTCTTTGCCCATCTCCTCCCCTCCCCATTTCCTCCTGCTTCTCCTTTACTTTTTTCGACTCCTTTTTCACTTTTTCTCCCTTCAAGTCAACACTAGATTCCTCTTAATTTTACAGTTTCTGCTTCTTCTTCTGTTGCTCTTCTGTTAGTTTTAATAGCTGCTTTTACCACAACCAGCCACGCCCATTGTTGCGCCCATTTCTGGTGACTTTAACATAAATATTTCCGTACTTGGAGTTTAAGTTAAAAAAACAGACTTTTATCTCTTTCTCATTGAAAATAGGTCAATGATAATCAAAACTTTGCTGAGTTTTGGATTTATCGATAAGCCTTCGATAGATTCTTTCTCACTTGAATATATGTAAAATAGAGGGAAAATTTTCCTGTGGTTCATATTGTCAAAAGTTCAAAAATAGTTGCAGTGTTGCATATGGTCAAAAAGCATATTTATCGATATTTCATCGATAACTGGTAAAATCGACTACCACTTTCGCCTTTCAGATCTCTTCACTTCTCCGACAACATTTTAATGTTAAGCACAAATCAACTTAAATTAATCGATAGCTTATCGATATTTCTACAAACATGTTCTTCAAAAATGATATGATTTATACTAAAATTTCACTTCACAGTTAACAATTACTCTTCACATGCACATCGATAACTGGAAATTGCAACAATTATCGATAACATTTATTCATAGTTGGTAACATTAACGCTATTGTAATTCTAGAGTCCATAACCATCGATAAGTTTCAATCGATAACTCAACAAATATATCACATTATTATTGAAAAAGTATCCAATTTGTTCACCATTCAAATCCATCGATAATTGATTTCTATCAGTTATATCGATAACACTCATGTCTAACACACTCAACCGTACTAAATATTATTACACTGTAAATTAAGTTCCTGCTTGGTAATTAGTTAGAATTCTCAAATTGTTTCATTCGATATATATTCATTTATATTTGCATTTGAATTCATTTTATTCGTTTTGAATGCATTTGTGAATTTAACACGCTTTAATGCATTATTTATTTCCCTTTGTTACATTTTTTCGACATTCATTTCGATTTTCGATTTATTTATGGATTTTTTTTCGCTTTGCCCAACGAAGCGGCAACAATTTCTCAGTTTGTTGTTGTCGTTGTTGTTGTTCTTTTTGTTGTTGATTTTCGCATTTTGCCCATTTTTATATGATATGCATATTTGCAATTATATCCTGTACTTCAACTGTGGAAAGAGGAATTCACTTTCTTTTATTTTATACATTTAAATAAAGGTTATTCTTTTATTAAACAATTTAAATATATAGAAGTGTTATTTCGTAACTTTAAAACTAAAATTGATGTATAATTATTATTTTACATTCCTTAATAAATATCAAAAATAATACTTTAAAAATATTGCTTTATCATATAAATTAAACTAGATTTTGTAAGCATCTTTATATTTAAAATCATTTAAATTTAGAGTAATAATAAAATAAAAACCTAATATATTTTAAGCTTATTTACAACGAAAGTTCTCTCCTTAAAAAAATTAAGCTTTAATTATACATATGTTGATTTTAATGTCTTTATTTATTTATTATTATTTATTACTTATTTATTATTTATTATATATTATTTATTACTTATTATTTAATATTTATATAAATCTCGTTAAATAAAATTACAAATGTTTTTTTTAACAACAAAAAAAAGAATAATATATATTTTACATAGTTTCATTGATCGTTTTATTTAAATAAAAATAAACCTTATCATAAATTGGCTGATTTTAATTTGCAAACTTTTTACTAATTACAGGGTATTCGAAAGTCGACATAATGCTCCATATGCTGCTTGTATATTGTTAATTGCGATTGCTTGTAACTGAAACATTTTTGAGGACATTATCTTTGACTAATTGAATGGCATTGCCAAATAGTTGAGAGCAAAGGGAAAACCTATCCATCTCTCTCTCTCTCTCTTTCTCTCCCTCCCTTCTCTCTCTGTCCCTTCTTCCAGCATTATCTGCATTTGTGAAACAGTTGAAGCTGAAGAATTCGAGAATTTCTGTTCTGTGCCAAAGTCAATTGGGACAAGTCGCCTCGATTCCAAGTCTGAGTCTCTGGGATTAATTCTCTCTGTACTTTGAGGCATTTCAGGCACGTCAAGAGTCAAAGGTCATTTTGCCTTTGAGCCTCGACACGGCAATCAATCTCTTGTTATCGATAAACACAATTCAATTACTTTTGCGTGAGATTCAAATTTACTAAAGCAAAATGTATAATAAATTCAAATGCATTTGAAGAAAATAGTCGGCAATTAAAATAAGAAAACTTAACCAAAAATCCAACAAAATGTTAAGAGTTAAGACAAAATTTTAATAATATATTTAATTCTTTAAAATCTGGTGGCGAGAACATTTCCATGCCCCAAAATTGCTGATGTCCATTTTGTGACGAACAATATAAAATCCCACAAAAAAACCTCTTTACGAATTGCCGCGAATTCAAATCGCTCGCATGCTGTGGCAACAGCGACAACAACAACGACAACAACAACGTGCAACATGAGGCATGCAACGTGGGGCGACAGGCAACATGGGTTAACGTGGAACAACATGGGACAACTGGCAACATTGCGCTTGGTTAGCTTAAATGAATCCGATTCGCATTTCCAACAGTTACTATTTTATTGATTCAAAGCGCATTGTACAATTGGCGTCATAATGTCGAGCAAACGACGATCATTCATCATTGATCATTCAGCAATCGTGCTGCTTCGACTTGGGACGGGACGAAGAAGAAGTCGAGATGACAAATACATAAAAATACCGCTATCGTCACTATCGGCAACCATATTGATCATTGATCACGGCAATCATCGTGGCTGTTTTGTGTCTGTTCAAGATGAAGTCGCAATTTTTGCCATGCTTAGTTCATAAATCTACAAAATATATATTTGACAAGCGGATCTGTCGAGTGCACTCGACAGTAATATACCCTTCATAGTGAACCCTGGAGATTTGATGCCCTTGAGAGTTTGATAAAGATATCTCTAGAGCAGCGGTGGGCACGCAGTGGCTCCGGGAGCAGCGACTGCTCCCAACTTAGGTAGACTCTAATAGGGTTGTTGTTGTTGATGTTGTTGTAGGGCTCCCGAATTCAGATTTCGTACCCACCGCTGCTCTAGAGCAGTGTTGTCCAAACTCATACAGTCAAACATTGCGCTTGTGTGCGTAGCAGCGAAACGCGAAGTGAACGAAACTTTTTACTGCTTTACACTAATAAAAATGAAATGCAAGCATATTCGCACTGTCGCATCGTTACAGTAGGCGAAGTAAAGAGAGCAAAGCATCATTTGCAGTGCCTGATAAAAGTCTAGCGCTGTCTCAGTCTCTCCTCATTGAACGCAGCTCAGCGACGGACATCGAAAAGGAACCGCCGATTAGATGCTTCGTGAGAGCACAAAAAGCCGAAGACACGAATATGGAGAGAGCAAACTGCCGAATGTGCTATTTATAGAACACATGTATTCTCTCTCTATCTGCATGCATGAGTTCCTATCTA
>JBAMBJ010002435.1:0-10588 GCA_037043495.1 Drosophila recens
AGAGATTCTGCCTTTAGTAGGAGGAATCATCGGAGCTTTGATATATGCTGTATTATTAATGAATAAATTCATTATCAATAGCTTGATGAGATTAATGCGAGTAAATGGATTGATATGATAAGTTTACCAGTTTTCCAATGTTTTATCCAATATACAATATGCAGAAAAATTCTTCAAACAATTCTTAGAGTGACTGTAAACAATTTTTTCAAAAATATTTTTGCTAGTATTTTTTAGAATTTTTTGAAAACTGCAAAAAAAAAAACACTTTGTGTGTGAAGAGTAGGAAAATGGGGTTAAAATTGTCATTTTTAGAATTTTCAAAAAACTATAAAAAATACTAGAAAAAATATTTTTGAAAAAAAATTTCTTTTAGAATTGTTTGAAACATTTTTCTGCATCAAAATATTTTTTGGAAAAAACCGAGGAAAACAGTTTAAAAATTGACTTTTTTTAAAATTCAAAATTTTTGATGGGTACTTATTGGGTTAAAGAAATTTTTGCACTATTAGAACGGGATTTAATTGAACAAAAGATTAATATAAGAAACCCGCATCAAAACATCTTTATTATACGCAAATTTGACAAATTTATGCTGTATGAAGACATTAGTAGCACACTGTATGGTTTTTCATTTGATGTTGTCTGGAAAACGAGCCTTCGAATAAATGTAATCAATTTCGATTTTAGATTTCATTTGCTGAGCAACGAGATAAGAATTTCAAATGCGAATCCAAGCAATGCAACGAACAGTCTCCTAACTTTTAATTGCAGTGACAATTTTACTAGAATTTATTTTTATTGTTTCAAATATTCGAATGCCTGTGTGGAAATGTGTTTGCACAGCTGCTGCAACTAGCATAAAACTGTGAATTTTTTCACAAACTGTGCTTTAAATTCTACCCCAAAACAACAAAAATTTACATATGTATTATATAGTTACATATATGTATATGGACGTATGTTTGTATATAATTGATGAGCAAATGGTTTTCGTTGTTGCAAATGCCTTTTGTCTGCACGGCAACCTCAGAAATGTTGAAGTATTGTAAATTTTATTTGCTTGAATTTTGCTGCTTTTGCATTTGGCATTTGTTGTCCAACTAGAGGAAAATTAGGGGTATTCCCCAGCTGACAAACTCTGACTCTGCCAACATGATTGATGAACTATTCGAACATGCTGCAAGAATGCAGAAGCAAGTCAATTTTTTAATTGAGATAGAAAATAACTTAAATAGTAAAATATCTTGGAGATAAATTTGAGCTCAAATGACTTGACTATTTGTTTCCTTTAATGCGTTGAATTTTGATATTCGATAAATATTTCTATTGTTTGCATTTTGCCTTAAAAAAAAAAATAATTGAAATGCTTCAACACTTTTTCTCTGCTTTGATTTAAATGGATGCAAGTTAAATATTTACATACATGTTAACAATATCGATTATGTGAATAGTTTTTAAAGTGCCAGGTGTTAAATGCTTGACAATATTTGATTGCAAATTATTTTAGGTATGTCAAAGTGCACACAAAGTTAATAAAAATGGAAAAATATAAATAAATTTGCAAGTGAACTTTAAATATATTATATTTCATTTTATATTTCAGACAAAGTCATAGAGCGTAGCAGTAACTTTAAACAGTGTTGCAAAATGTTAAACATAAAGTTAAAATTATACAACAAAATAGCAAAAGGACAAGTAACTATCTGATCTTTACTAGAGCTCAAGTTGAACAAGTGCAGTTGTAAATATAATTTTTATTTACCAGTGTTGTAAAATATGTTTAACATGGCGATTAACCTTATTCCATGGAATGTCAAAAGCACTGAAATTAAACGAACAACTATTTCTAGTACTAGAAAATATGAAAATCCACTCGAAACTATAAACACACTTGGCACAAAGAATGAAAGCTCCACAGGCTGGCCACAAGCTCAGCCTCTGAATGGTCGTCAATAAAGTTAGAAAATTATGAGTGGAGACCCAAGAGGAATAGGGGCTATTATGGGTGATGTCCCAACTGTTTTTTGTCCACTTTGGCCACTCGACTGACTGGCTGTCTGACTAACTGCTCACTGTTGTTCTTGCTGTTATTTTGTGGCTGACTCTTTTCCGTTTTTGTGCAATTTATGGCACAGGCAAAGACACAGTTGGCTAGAAATTATTTTGAAATATTGCAGACAAAAGCTGACGCAGTGTGTGTGTGTATAAATATGAATGAAAAACTATTAGCTGCACTTGTGTAAGTAGAAGCTTGAGCAGAGCGGAAGTGGGGGCTTAATCTGTGGTTGCTTTTTTATGGCATCATCTCTGACGACATGCAAAATGCCTGTGAGTGGACACAAAACTCAATAAGCAAGGTGATTCACACAGGTCAAACAGACCAACTGACAGATATTCCTATGAGTTTTGTTTAGACTCTTTTGTCATGCTTTTGACCAGCTTCATATGGGCCGGAAATGTAACAAGGTCTGGCTTTTTGGTATTGGTCGTAAATACGTGAAAATAACTATACATAGTTAACAGCTGCATGCGTTGTGTTCTGTGTTCTTGTCGCGTTGCGTTTCATGTTTTTTGAAATTGCAAAACGACAACAGGGTAAATTTGGAATATTAAAAACTGAAGAGCACGACGAAAAGATACTCAGCGCTACAGATACAGATACAAATTAGTAGATTGTTAGGAAATTTAAGGAATAAGGAAATAAACTGCAGAGTATGCAGAATAATGAACAATTTATTTTGAAATTCTGCCCCATTCTAATATTAAACATCTAAGATTTCATTATCGTTTTCTTACGAAATTTTCAGAATATCAAGATAAAGTATAGAAACTGAAATATTCCAAATATGAAGTCATTTTATTGAACAGCCCATCGTATATCAAATATTTTACAGTCAATTGCTATTCAATTTTTACAAATGTTGAGCAGTTTTAAAAAATAAAAAAAAAATAAAAATATACCAAGAATGAAAGTTTTCGCTTAAGTTATGGAGAATGATTAGTTTTTAGAGCCTCTTTTTATTGATGTCTTACATGATAAAAAAAGTAATAAAAATAAATATTTTTGTAACCTCATACGAATTCCGAAACTTTTTTCATGAATTTTAAAAAAGAAGAAAAAAAAACCAAGAATAAAATTTTAGGAATCCAAAATTGGGAAGAAAAAAAAGTAATCATAAATTAGGAATTTCAACTAAGAAAAATTTTAAGATTACAAAAACTAGGGATAAAAAAGAGAAAAGTTTCTTTAGTTTTCCTGGATTGGATTTCTATTTTTTCTTTTTTTTTTTTTTGTGAATTTTTAATATTCTGAGTAATATTTTTTCGACATTCGTATATAGAATCATTGTAAACTGCATTTTATTTTGGTTTCAAGCTATGTGGTGTCGCTCTGTTAAAACTGTATTATACTTCATTGCAAACATTCGCAATACTAGGGTATGTCAAAAACAATTGGCAGCCTTGATGCTGTTACCAAAATTATTTGCCAGCTGAAAAACCATTCGCCATTGGCCATTGTCAACACGTTAACTGGCAAATACAATGGCCGAATATTTGTTCAGTTGACGCTGTTGTTGTCGTTCTCATTGTTGTTGCTGTTGTTGATGTTTGTTTTCATTTGGTAATCAGGTTCAGGTTTTGTTTTTTACGCACTTTTTGCTATCTGCTTTCCACATGCTTTGTGCTTCTTATTGCAAAAAATATATGGCATACTTTTTGCTTGTTGCCTGAAGTGCGACAAAGTGTGAGTGTTAGTGTACTCATGAGTGTATATGTATGTGCATCAAGTGTTTTGGCTCTTTTGAATTCGCTTTAAATGTTGCGAAGCTGCTTTTTTTATGGCCTTTATCGGAGTAAGCTTACAGTTGGGAAACTTAAGTTAGTTTCAGTCTGTTCACATTATTGGTCTTAAGTTTAGTTTTATAAGCCCGCAAACTTGCCCATAAACATTAACAGTAATTTATTGCCAAATAATGACATTGTTTCATTGTGAGGTTTTACGTAAGACTAAAGACGCTAAAATAAAGGTTTATATTGACAGTTATTTAAAATGTTTAAGATAAATGGAAAAATGGGAAAAATTAGTTAAATTATATGTAGAAGAGATTCTTTATTTTATCAGGCCTGTTCCGGTTTTCACTTTCGGTAAGATTTTGCGGAAGTGAATTTCTTTAACCTGCTCTAATAATTTTTCGGCGACGTTCTACGGATTTATTTCACTTTGAGCTGATGAGTTTAAGTCCGATAAAGTGAAAAACAAGAATTTTTAAATACTTAGCCTAAATGGAAAGTGAATAAATGCATTTCACTTAATGCTATAAAATAAACTGGGGTGCCACAGAAATCTCTTTCACCTGAAAAATGACGTAAATTTCATACAAATGTACGTCAAATTCAGGTGAAAGAGATTTCTGTGGACTTCAGAAAAAGTGAAAACCGGAACAGGCCTGTATATGTTTATGGATGAGTAAAAAAAAAAGAATCAACGTAAATTGTATATTTTAAATTATGAAAATAATAACTTCTCCTTTGAAATTTAAGTATGGAGTAAATGAATTGATATTTATTGATTGAAAAGTAATTTGAAATATTGCGTTCGCAGCCTTTAAAATATTTTCTTTTGTTTTTGAACATTTTATTATGGAATAAAAAAATTCGGTGTTTATTTGCTAAGGTATTTTAAAACTCACTGGACTATAATATTTGGATTCCTTGGATAATTCACACGTAAATCATTGCAGAGCAGTTTTAAAGTACTTATATTTAAGCATGAATGCTTACATATCTTTTGATTGTCTTTCTATTTCAAGTCATCGTCTGTCATCAGTATTCATATTTATATTATTGTTGTTCCCACTCACTATGTATGAAAAAAAAAAGAAAAATAAACATGGCGTCCAAAATATCAAAAAAAAAATAAAACAAAATAAAGCAGGAAAAATAATACATGCATGTATGTATATAATATTTGTTGCCTTATTAAAATTCCATGCAAATGCGCTTATGTGGCCCTGCGGCCCAGCGCACCCAAAGTGGGCGTATGTCTGCAATACTCCACCACACTCCCCCCTCTCTGAGCCTGTTTTAGCCCGCTTTTGGCTGGCCACTTGGAAGCGAGACACGCGCACGCCCTAAAATCCTCAACATGCTCATCAGCCTGGCCATACAATTCTGAAACACTTTGGATCCCAGCCACGAATGTGTGTGTGCGAGTGTGTGTGTGTATGAGTGCTGATGTGTGTGTGTTTATGTGTGCGTTATGTTGTTGGGGTTGAGTTTGCGGCAACAATTGTTTCGCTGGCAGAAATGCGCAAAAAAAGTGAAAACCTAACCAAAAGTTATCACTGCGGACGGCAGTCCGCGCTAGTGACGAAAGCAGCACGAAGGGTGCGAAGGCGACTAGCATATATACACAGGAAGAATGGAAAATTTGCTATGACTGTCCGATCAGGTCGAGTTATATACCGATCGAAAGGTATCAACTTAACTTACAAATGTGCATACTAAGACTTTTGAAAACTCACCTGGTTCGTGAGATAAACAGGTGTAAGTGGAAGGGGCAAAATTTAAATGATTGGAGCTAGTGGGGCCGTTGGAGCCTTTTGGTCAACATTTTTAATTTTGTAATATTTCTCATAAAAATACGCGTCGAATGACACCTCAATCATCAAAATCCGACTACTGGTTCAAAAGATAAATTATTTTGAAATTTTTGGTGCCCTTCTCAAAACGAGATGAAAAGTCAGTCTGTTTGTTTGTTTGTTTGTCTGTTTGTTTGTATAGATCAAATCGTTGTTTTAGCTTAAAAGTTTGAATGAGGACTTGTTCCCGCTCAAAAATCTAGAAACGTTTGTTCTACGACTTTTTCGAAAAATCGCTAGTTTAGCGGGAAATCGCTAAAAACCGCTAAAATTGAAACCCCCATAGCATCCAAACTATAGAAGCTACAGATGCGATCTATATATCGGTGAAAAGGTATTTCGAAGGGCTTTTAGACATACCTTCAAAGTTTTTTTTTTAAGTAAAAAGGTAAACGGCTACAGGTGAAACAAGGTATTTTTTTACACATTTTGGCGATTTAAGAAAAATCTACACATGAGATCACTTTAAAATATGTTATATGTTATAGGCAATTTGATTCCGCGTTTTTTGACATATAACACGTATCTGTCAAAATTCGTTTGGACAAGATATTACCTATTAACTGAATATACCTTTTACCTTTACACTACTGCATGTACATTAGAGTGGGTCAATTTGTATGGAGCAAAAATTAATTTTTTGCGATATCAAGCGGTTATCAAAATCGTTATCTACGACGAATTCTAAGAAGATTTGCCCAAGAAACCATGGGTCTAAAGTCAAAATCGAGCTTCCGATTTTTAACGAGAAATATGGGAAATCGTATGAAAAGTCAAAAATTATCATAATTTCTCGTTAAAAATCGGAAGCTCGATTTTGACTTTAGTCCCATGGTTTCCTGGGCAAATCTTCTTAGAATTCGTCGTATATTACGATTTTGATAACCGCTTGAAATCGAAAAAATTGACCCACTCTAATGTACATACTATATGCAGTATGTACTAGACGTTTACGCCGCCGCGCCACGCCGCCGCCGCCGCCGATTTTTGGTCTTTTTGACGCGCCGCCGCCAAATCACGGAAATATCGGCGCGGCGGCGGCGGCGGCGGCGTCCGGCGTCATAGCTTTTAATACAATTTTAAAAAGCAAAAAACAAAAAAATTTTGAAATATTTTTTTTTTAAATCATTAATTTTTTTTTTTAATCTACAAATGTAAAATCAAGTCTATGAAAATGACTGTAAAGTGTTTTTGAAAATCTTTTTTTTTTTTAACAATTTATAAAAAATTTTATCTGCCTTTTTTTTAAATTTAAAAGGGAAAATTTTATTTTATTACTGTATACGCCGCCGCCGCCGTCAAATTCGACGGCGGCTTGGCCGCCGCCGCCGCCGGTCCTCTCTGCCGGCTAAGCCGCCGCCGCCGGTTATTTCTGGCCTCTCCGCCGCCGCCGAAGCTAACACAATCGGCGTAAACCTCTAGTATGTACACTGCTTGCAGCGTAATGCGGAAATAAACTGCTTGCAAGTGGTGAATTTTTTTTTGCGGCAGATAAATCATTTTATAATCAAAAATATAGAATCGTTTGTTCTACGACTTTTTCGAAAAATCGCTAGTTTAGCGGGAAATCGCTAAAAACCGCTAAAATTGAAACCCTCATAGCGTCCAAACGATAGAAGCTACAGATATGATCTATATTTCGTTGAAAAGGTATTTCAAAGGGCTCTTAGGCATACCTTCAACGTTTATTTTTTATTTAAAAAGGTATAATGGGAATAGGACAGCAGCAGCAAAGTGTCATAGCAGCCAGATTTGAAGAGTGCTGATAGCTTATGCGCTAGGCATGTGTGTTTGTAAAGGGGACCAGTGTTGCCAGACACTTGTTTTAGCTGTACAAACAATAAACAAAATTGACAAAACTATACTGTCAAAAAATATTGCAATTTCAAAATTTCTGATGTCTTATTCAAAAATTTCTGATATCCCATAAAAAAAACCTCTTTACGAGGTAAAAGTCTAGTGACGAAAACATTTTCATGCCCCAAAATTTCTGATATCCAATTTTGTGACGAATAATATTAAGTTTTACACATAAATTATTTTAAACAAAATTTTTGCATTCGGCACTGCGCAAAACAGTGAGTTTTATTTGGTATGAAGAATTGAGACATTTTAGCGCAATGTGCCGGGTGCCAAAATTTTGTTTAAAATAATTTATGTGTAAAACTTAATATTATTCGTCACAAAATTGGATATCAGAAATTTTGGGGCATGAAAATGTTTTCGTCACTAGACTTTTACCTCGAAAAGAGGTTTTTTTTATGTTTCATATGCGACGCAGACGCGAATCAACAAAACAGACAGAGCAAAGTAAAGAAAGGAAGGGCAAAGGGAAGCGGAGGTAACAAAGGGGACAACAATTGCAATGTGGGCGGCGTTGAGCGTTGCGCGTGTTAAGCATATTTAGTTCATTTATTTCAAATTAGATTTTTAAGCGACAACAACACTGAACACTGAACACTGAGCTCAAGGGACAAGGGAAAATATAATATTATTGCCAGGCGAGTGTCAGCTCTGATAAGAGAAGGACATTCATTCACTAACTGGGTTTTTCTTTTTAGCATACAATTTTTGAAATTATGCAGCATTTATTTCTGTACGTTATTCCATCTACTTTTTTGCCCTTTACTTGAATTTTTGTTTGATTCTCGTTGGTCTGTTATGCGGCATATATTTTTCCATTTGCTGATTAAAGCGTCCTCCATGACAAGGGTGTTTTCTTTTTCTTTTTTTGTATATCGGTTGTTGAGTCTCAAACAACACCAAAAAAATAAAAGGGTTAAAATAGCACTAACTGTTTGATGTGGGCTTGCTCTTTGGGCTGGTCATCGGGTCTGGCCCGGGTTAGGGCAACTTTCAGCATGGTTCATTAAGTTATTTGTTTGAGCACAAAGCATCTGATCCGGCAATGAGAATGACTAGAAATGTGCTTAAAGTGTGTGGTATAAGTGGTCATCCTGAGGATATCCTTCTCCTTCTTTAGCTATTAATATAGCATAATTCCGCGTAGCAAAAATATTTATAGCGTTAAAAAATCAAATAAATAATTAAATAAATTTAAGACATTTTTTATTGCATGCTTTTAGGCACTAAATTGCTGGAAACTTAAATCAATCCTTACTAAATAATAATATTGTTGTTAATTTAGAGCTAAGCTGAATATTTGTTGAAACTTAGGTTATCTAGAGATACTTTATAAGGATAAAATAAAATAAAGAGTCGGATTTTTGTCAATAATTTGTATTGTAAGGATTAAAGATAGAAAAAAGGAACAAAGAGTTACAGAAATAATGTCACTTGGAATAGGTTTTTTTTATGGTAAGGGATTATTATTTAATTTCTGGGCCGTATCATCATAACGGCTCTTTTGAAAGAGTAGCGATCGCGAAAAGTATTCCAAGCTAGGCCGTTATCGAAGTCCTTATATAACCCCGTCAATTGGCTGTAAAAATTTTAGCTTATAAAACTTGCAATGTCTTAAAAGTCAATTAACATACCCCTCTTTAGAACAATCTTTGTACCACCAGGCGCCACGATGATATTCTGCACAGTTATGTACCCATTGATCATTATCCCGATCAAATGTCGAAAATTTCAAGCCTTCATGTTTTCTGAGTGAGTCTCCAGCAGTTCCAGACGCCTTGCCCAGACTGTTTAAGGCATATTTTTCATTCTCGTTGCCGATCGCAAAATTGTCATATAACTCAAACTTCTCAATTCCTTCGTAATCCTCGAGAACTACAAGTAGTTCGTGGCTACTCTTTGAGGTCAGTGCATGAATTTTGTCCAGACCCAAAAAGAACTCTCCCTCCAAATCTCCGAATCCATTTTTGTATGTATTCCAGATCCGGTAAAACATCTCACTTCCATCATAACGCCTCAAAATTACAGTCCAACCTCCTCCATGTGTCTCTGAATCGCATCTTACTTTAAAGGCGGTTGCACTGTAGCCTGTATTGAGAACGTCGTAGACGCCACTTGGCTGAGATTTGGCTTTAACCTCAGTACAATCTCTAACATAAGCTTTGGATCGAAATGAAATTTTCTCTTTAAACTCCGCACTTGGAATAGATTGGGATAGTATTAAAAATGAATTAACTATGAAAATTGTGCAGCTTGTTTTGAACAACATTTTGTGGCTGTAACTAAGTGAAGTATGTGGAAGTCTGAGCTGAGACATCGTTTTATACCCGAGCCAATTAGAAATGCACCAAGTAGGAATAATAGTTCAATTTGTCATGCTCCAAAGAAAAACGCTTTATATAAAAAATTTGTAATGGATATTGATGTGATGATGTAAATATTTCTACTTACACCTGCAGATAAATGTCAAACGTTTCGAAAGGTTTCGGAATAAAATCGAATGGATCGAATAAAAATATAGTAATTGATGAAATTTTAATACATTATCTTTGGGCCAAAGGAAGAAGAAAAGAACATTGAAGTAAGAAAGATGGAAGGAAATGTTTCTTGAATCCCAACTCGTTTATCAAGGCCAAGTGACTCGGCACAGTTACGTCCATAAGTTATGCAACAAAGTGCAACAGGTTTCTTAAATGATTCCATTAGTTTCGTTGAGATCAACAAACTAAATCGAATCTTAAACTATTTTCTATTTCGGCACTTTGAAAGTAGAATTAAATACATTCGGGTCTGTTCTGAATTCCGAAAATCGACAATTAATTTGTGATCAGTACTAATAACATTTTCCAAGTTTTTGCGAATGTCTTTAATAATTAAATTATATTTATTATTGAAGATATGAAATAATATCTTCATGAGATTCAGCTCAAAACATTTTAAATATTTTATTTGTTATTTATGCTTTAATTTAAATTTTTATAAATTTCATAACAATTTAATATGATATTAATTTTGTTTTAATTTTTAAATATACTTTTGGTCAACTGCTCTTAGTTGACATTTAATAAATAATTTAATTA
>JBAMBJ010002436.1:0-41224 GCA_037043495.1 Drosophila recens
TATGTAATTAATGTAAATATTATAACAAGAGTATAAATTAAAACACAAAATAAGGCCAGAGCCCAAGAGAGAGATATTGAAAGGCCAGTTCACAATTGTGACATGTAATATAGCTAAAAAAAAAAAAATATATATATATACATATATGCTACACCAAACCCAATTGGTTGGATTGTTGCAGCTGCTGTTGCCGCTTGGCGATGTCATGCAAAAACTCAATAAATTTCGAGCAAACGATTTATCATGAGGTTGATTACGAAAATGCAGACACAATCACAAAATGTACACACACACACACACACACACTTATAGACGAGTTGCATGCATAAAATAATATAGGGATATTATAATAGACATGGCATACAAAAGCGCCATTGCCATTTTTCACATGTCAGGGCATTGATTTGCAGTTGTTACACAAAATGGCGTCGTCAGGCAAGAGAGGAACCGTTAGTAACCCACTAATGGATTGTTGCCAGTCATTGTGTGTATGTGTGAATGTGTGTGTATACTTAATGGATGCTTTTGGGATCGCTTGGGATGAACCCTAACCCTCAACTCTAACGGCATCGAAAGGTTACAACGGAATTAACATAAATTGTGGCGTGAAAATTGACAACGGCGCATTTAATATGAATTTGTGACGGGGGAGGAAGAGTTTAAGAGTTTCTTCCATCTTAAATGAAGCCATTAACAGCAAGAGCACGTGAATGCCATCGTCGTCGTCGTCGTGATAACAATTTGAATTTAAATTAATTTATTAATATTTTATAATCACGGTGTGTTACAGTTCTACACTCAATACGATTTTAGTCGAATTGAGTTGAGTTCAGAGTCGTGATTTGCATATTTAGTTGAGCAGAAATTGATGGAAATATTTCAACAATCTCCGGCTGTATTATTAACTGCATATTGTCAGACAAGCTCCCTTGCAACGTTCCTTGAAATTTAATTTACTGTGCAGAACAGACACACACATTTCCTTCACCTTCACTCAGCTCAGTTTTGACCAGATGCACAGCCTGTGACAGGCATGTTAAGTGTAAGCCTTGGCAAGTAAATTAATTAACTTTATTGTTCGCATGCATCGCAGACGTTTCACAATTTAATTTGATTAAAGAGCTAACAGCATTTTATACATTTCATTATCAATTTGATAAGAGTATTTATAATTTTTTGGTTGTCAGTTGCCAGAAGAGGAAAATAAATAAATCTCCGCTCTTGGACTGCATATGAAATGTCCTTTCATCTTCAATATAATTTAATAGTCTTAAGCTAATGGACTGCACAATGGTCGATTGTCATCGTATCTCACTTAATAATCAATGCGGAAATTGAAAAGCATCTCAAATAGACTAAATTTGAATAACTAAGTTCGATTGAATGAATAAGTTCAGTTTATGAAATGAAAGTTGGCCTAGCAACGATATTACGTATACGCATTGTTAGCTTGTGTTAATTTTAGCTTTATCTTTACTGTACACATGCTAAAGCCATTTTAATGCACATTAAATGTTAAAGAGTGTGCAAATTAATGAACGAATGATAATGTTTATCTGGCTTTCATTATACGCTGTTAATGCTGATTTCGCACCCACTTAATTGCATGTAAATATTTAGTATAAAATATATATATATATATTATAAATATATTAATATGCTTCTCCCATTTGGGACTAATTAAAAACATCTTTATGTATTGCATGGATTGAAATGAATTTGGATATAAAAAGTAGCTGTAGGATATCTCATTTGTATGCACATAAATTGCATTACGAATTGACGTTGCACAAAAAGAACAAAAACTAACCAAAGAAACACGACAGTGCCCAAAATAAAATAAATTAAAAAGTTCGCCCCCCCTCAAGAGAAGAAAATGTAAAACGAATTGCAGCAGCGCAGTGTATAGAAAGAAAAAAATCGCTGAGCAACGCGTGTCCTTGCCACAAGCTCCTGTCGCACTAAATAATAACAAAAGGAATAAAAAAAAAAATAAAAAAAAAATTAAATAAAAAATGCACTAACCAAGGTGTCCCCCCTCTCTTAAGGAAACTCGTTCTGATTTTGATGTTGGTAAATTTTTGTGCATTTATCATTTGGCCACCTGACTGTGCCCCAGACTTGCACCACTCAACATCCACTTCTACTCCCATTTGATTTACTTTATTCTCCACCACTTTTTTTTTCTGTCGTACACTTCCCGCTTGATTTTCACGAATTATGTTTATTGCGCTGCATAGGTAAGGGATAAGAAAAGAAACGAAGAGAAGAAAAATAAAGAAAAAGAAACGACAACGACGATGGAAAATTGAAAAATGCTCCAAGTTCACTTGGCATTCACTTTGCAAACAAACAGCACGAGGAATTGTCGATACGCTTGGAAAACAGAACAGAACCAAATCGAACCGAACATCCAATTGATGATGAATTGATTTATGTTTGCGTATTCTCTTCAGCGCACTTTACACAACACCTTTTTCGATTTTCATTTTCATTTCAACTTCTATTTCTATTTCGTTTAGTTATCCATTCCTTTACCTTCTGTATAAAAAGTACCGGGAAATTGTCATTTAAATTTGCCTCGAAAGAGGTTTCGGTAAATTTTTTTTTTTGAGGTTGGCACAACCTTTTTTAATTACCAACCGGAGTTTGGGCTCGATCTGTTAACTAGTTTGTTTATGGCAGCTGTCCAAACAAATCTACCTCAGTGCTGCTCTGCGAATTTTACCATGGAAACAATAGTCGAACAAAGATTGTGCCTCAAATTTGGTGTCTCATCGTGTGCCGATGCCCTGAAAATGTTGAAAAAAGCCTATGGTGACTCAACCATGTCTAAAACTCGGGCTTACGAGTGGTTTAGTGCATTTAAAGAGGGGCGTGAAGTGGTCGAAGATTTGACTCGCTCCGGCCGGCCATCCACGTCTAACACCGACGATAACATCAAAAAAAATCCAACATTTAGGGCAGAAAAATCGTCGTTTTAGTATGAGAGAGCTGGCCCGTGAAGTGAACATTGATAAAATGACCTTTCATGGCATTATAATCAATATTTGGGCATGGAACGTGTCGCTGCTCGACTGGTCCCGAAAGACCTGAATTTATTTCAAAAAGAGTATCGCAAACCTGTGGCCGAAGACATGATTTCGCGTGGCCCAGACTTCTTAAATTGCATCATAACTGGTGATGAGACATGGGTCTATGAGTTCGACACCTTTACAAGCCAGCAATCGAGCGAATGGCGCATGGAAAACGAGCCAAATCCCAAAAAACGGAATTCGCAGCGCGTCCTAAAGGCCTTACCAGAATCGAACTACCAGAAGTGCATGGAAGATTGGTTTCGCCGTTTTCACATGTGCATTGCAAACAATGAGGATCACTTTGAATGCGACAAAATATATTTTGATAAATAAATAAAAAATTCTGTGTTTTTTTTAACAATTCCCGGTACTTTTTATACAGAAGGTATTTTGTTCTGTGTCTTAAACATCGCTGCACTGATTGCATGCAGAGCAAAATTATTTAAAAATGATTTCCCTGAAATCAGCTTAAATCAACGATTTCTGCTGAGCTTAGCAAAAGTTGTCTGAACTACAAACAGATATCCATGCGAAAGAATTGAATTGTATTAATCTGTATTCATTCAATTAGTCCCTAACTGATCATAGTTGTATTAAATTTTTTATTCGATTTCTGGGAAATATTCGTTACAGCAATTATCTCGCTCTTAATGCTGACGCCAGTTATATATAAGCTTTTTATAGCCATTTTTAGATACTCTTTCGTCTTAGAATATTCCACATGTTTTTTAATTTATAACAAAAATTGTAAGCATTTTTAGCCTACAAGTATACCTCAATATAAGAATTTATTCAAAGTACAAAGTTTTAAAATTTGTAAAAAAAAATATGTTAAGGGTAAAGATGCCCACTAAAATATAAATTTTATTCGACATGGCTTTGATTTATTAAAATGCAATTTTTTAGAAATTGTGAAATACGATTTGAGATTAACAAATAAATATTTAGGCAAAATAAATGTTATATTTAATAATTTAAAAATAAAATAGTTTAAGTAAAAGTAAAAAAATATGTTTAATAGTTATTAGTTAGTTACTATATATAGTTTTTATTGTAAAGTCAGATATATTATTATTAAGTCAATATTAAGCAACAGAAAAAAAAGATTTTCCAGTTGCATTCATATAGCCCTAATACCCTCTAATAGTGTGTAATAAACAAACAAATAGGAAGTGATTTCTATATTCAATTGCCGTCAAGCTGTCAATAATACTTATGACAGAGGTTAACGAAAGAATACTAAAGATTATTTCCCAGACGATGATGATGATGAAATGAATTTCTTGAATTCCAGCTAGAAACCTGCAATGCACAATGTTGTCAACAAAGAAATAATCCAGTTAGGAACTTATGCAAATTTATTTTACGGGCGGCGCAACGTGTGTCAATGTTAATTGAAAATTTTATAGCAGAACAAGTTTTAATTCTGAATAAAAGCCACAGACGGGGTTGATTGCCCCAGCTTTTACGTACTCAGAGATCTCAGATCTCTGCCTCTCGTGATAATGATTGAAAGCCAGTTTTAATTCGACGCAGTTGAGCGTCAGGTATTTTATTTTTCTTAACCCTAACGTCACTAAACAGTGAAGCTTATCGTTCGTTGTGTTTTCCCAACCCGTCAAACTGCATGGGAAATTCTAGTTGTAATCTGTTAGATTTGGGTTATTCCATATATGATGATAGTAGTTGCGGTTGATAGCAATCGTTGTCGCGTATAAAAGCGCATTGCAATTGGCTTAAAGTCATCAGTACACCTTGAGATCTATCAACCTACAAGTCAATAACTAAATCAACAAAACACAACAATATGAAATTCCTATCGGTTGCTTTCCTGCTCGGTCTGTTGGCTTTGGCAAGCGGTGAGTTTCATAAAAACGAAGAACTGTAGTCGGAAAATAATTTACTTGACTAATTTTTAAATCTATTTAACAGCCTCGCCTCTGAATCCTGGCAATGTGATTATCAATGGGGACTGTCGAACCTGCAATGTGCATGGCGGCAAGTGAGATGCTGATGGAATTCAACTATAAAATTACTATAAGAAATACTACACTACTATGTTCATTATCAGCAAAATATTATATATATGAATTAAGCATACGCATTTGATTGATTAAATAATAAACAAACAATGTAACCTACACTGCAACTCAAAACAATTTATTTCTACTCATCTACCCAACACTTTTTCAGTTTTTCTGTTTTCTAAGCTAATCATCTCTGACCTTTATAAAAATAAGCTTGTAGTTGTAATAAGACTAATTCCAAATGCTCAACTAGATGATGCTCTGTAGCCAGTTGGGAATTTCACTCTCTATCAATCAGGAAAATATTCGGCTTGTCTGTTGATCTATTAGCATTTAATATAATAGAAGTATGAATGGCAGAGTTATAAGTGAACAACTATAAGATACTCTGTTACCCTGCAACAATCAGACAGATAAACAAATCAGAAGTGCATTTTATACTCGATAAGTTACCAGTTGCCACAGAAGGTACATTTCTTATAAAAGCTGGTTCTATTTTAATTACATTAAATCGGTACATTAGATCGGCTTTTTTATACAATAAACTTTTTTAAAGCTAGCAAATGTATATTTAATTTTATATATTTTATATATATATATAAAAACAATCAATCAATCTAGCATTCCAAAAACTTCGGATAGTGGAAATTCAGACATTATTTACCCTAACAAAAATAAGTATAAATTCTTAAACCAATTTTTCTATATATTTCCCGCTAAAAACAGCTACGTTTGATATATAGAAAGAAGTATACAGACGGTACATTAAAGTTGGCTTAAGCGTTTAAACACTGATAAAGATCATTCATTGGTTATATTTTAATTTTAAAATAAAAAAACTTAGGAAAAAACTAAAACAAATTGAATGGTCTTACAATTAAGATATTTTCTCAATTTTTCAAAAGTTAAGAACTCTCCGTAAATAAGCTAACGAAAGTAGTTCTTTATTTATTTTTTTATTTTTGAGTGTGTTTGAACTAACAATTTTTTTTTAAAGGGTTTATAAATAGAATAGGCTTTATAGGCTCATACCCATTCTTAAGGGCGCTTCAGACGAGCACTTTTTCACCGACACTTTTTGTCAAAAAACGATTTTTTTGTGTCCGTGTCGCTCACTTTCGCTCACCGATGGAATAGAACGTGTTATATTTCCATCGGTGAGCGTCGGTTTTTCACCGACGCTTTGAAATTTTGTGTGGTTACACGACACGGACAGCTTTTGACAAAAAGTGTCGCTGAAAAAGTGCTCGTCTGAAGCGCCCTTTAGTGTTTTATTTTAGTTTGAGCGCGAGGTAGAAATATGTATGAAAGCTTACTTATATTTAATTTTCAGTTTCTATAAATTTTATAATAACTAAAACTAATTAATTATAATAAATTATTAATTAATTAATTTTCAGTTTCTATAAATTTTATAAAACGTACAACATAAATTATAAAAAAATAATTAATTAATTAATTATTAACATAATTTTGAGATAAACATAAAAATATATAGCACATATACAAAGTTGGTACAGTTAATAACGCATTCTGTACATATTTCCCTTACATCTGGTACAAATTATTTTATATTTATTTTTTTTTCTATAAATTTTATAAAAACTACAACATTAATTATATTAATTAATTAATAAATTAATTATTAATAAAAATTGGAGATATACATAAAAATACAAATCTTATTTCGTATAAAAAGTTGGTACACTTTATAACGAATTCTGTACATATTTCCCCAACATCAGGTACAAAATATAATCACGACGGTGCAACCGTGATCTCAACCTGTCAAACTGCAATGGAAATTCTAGTTTTAATCTCTCTGATGGGGCAATTCCCAATGCGCAAGTCGCCACGTATAAAAGCGCAATGCAATCGCCTCCGAGGCATCAGTACACCTTGAGCTCTTACAACCTTCAAGTCAATAACAAAATCAACAAAACAAAAACAACATGAAATTCCTATCGGTTGCTTTCCTGCTCGGTCTGTTGGCGTTGGCAAGTGGTGGGTTTCAAATATATATATAATCACTCGAAAATCGCTGTAAGGAGAAATAATTTACTAAACTTATTTCAATATTTTTGTGTTACAGCCGCACCTTTGAGTCCTGGCAATGTGATCATCAACGGGGATTGCAAAGTGTGCAATGTGCATGGTGGCAAGTGAGATGCAGTTGGAATTGAACTATATCATAACAACACGGAATACTCTACAGCAATATGTTAATTATCAACGAAATATACTATACATTGATTTAACATTTGATTGACTTAATAATAAACAAATAATGTAACTTATACTGCAACTAGAAAAAAACAAACAAGTTCTCGGATTTCATATTTTCTGGGTTAATCTATACTATGTGAGCTAATTTAATCTACGACCTTAATAATAATAGCTTGTAGGTGATGTAAACGTGGCATTGTGAATGCTCTAGCAAAACGCAGTGCAGAGCTGCACTCTCTTTTAAGTAGGAAATAGCCGACTCGCCTGTGGAACTACAATTAATCAAGTAGTTGTTTTACAACATAAACAATATGCATATTTTATTTTGTAATAATAAATATATTCTTTAAATTTGAAAATCTTTATTTTATTAAAGTTGCTTTTTTACTATTTAACTACATATTTTTAAAAGTTAAAATGAAAAATAAAATTTTATATAAGCAATTGCTTGACTATAGTGATGTAAAAGAAAAATTACATAGAAACTTCAACAACTCAAGTACTTAAACTCAATAATTCCTTTGACAATCAATTCACTAGAGATATAAATTTTTTTTTAAATATTCGAAAAAGTTAAGGTTCCCCCCTTTGCTTCAAAATCGATATCTTAAGGCCAAATATTATTTGAACGAAATTGAATTGAACAAAATTAAATCGTGAGCTAAACGTCACTCCGCTTGGAAACCGGTTTAGCTTTGACAGCTATGAAAGTTTAAAGTTGGTCTAATTTTCGCCCTAACAACTTAACCCTTTGTATGGCCGTGATGCATATCTGCAACATACCGATTTTACTCATATATGGTATATCTGGGAACTTAGAACAAAGATGAGCAATGTGTTGATTAAGTTTGTATCTGAAAAATACATATGCTGGGGTGCGACAGAAATCTCTTTCACCTGAAAAATGACGTAAATTTCATACAAATGTACGTCAAATTCAAGTGAAAGAGATTGCTGTGGCATCCCAGATGATTTAATTCTTGTGACTTGAATTTATATTGATATGTTTTTAGACAATATAATCGCTTTCTATTTTATCAAAAAATTAACTGTCTCAGAATCAAATTTTATACTAATTATGACATAATTTTAGTTTTTGAAAAACACAAAGCACAGTGCTTCAAAATGTCATTGTGACGAGAATAAAAAATTAATTTACCGAAATTAATAATATTTGAATGCAGAGTAAATTTAGAATTTAGATTTCAGTTTTAGCAATGTTTTGAAAGCTTGAAGTTGGTCAATCCCTTAACTTAGCAACTCTACAAGTCAAGTATTTTGTATATCCAACTAAGTTATATTTAATTTTTGTTTTTATATGCAGTGCTTGGATTTGCATTACGTATTGACTAACTGTAAGTACTGTGGGCAATTAATAACATAGGTAGAGCGGAACTAGTAGACACTCTACTATGTATGTTATTTTCCAGCATCCAGACCTTGTTAACCAGAATTTAAAGCTTATCGTTAGCCGTGTCTTGTCAACATGTCAAGCTTTCTGGGAAATTCTAGATGTAATCTGTAAAATGTGGGTTATTCCCTAAGATGCTAGTAATGATAGAAATCGTTGTCGAGTATAAAAGAGCATTGCAATCGGCTCAAATGCATCAGTTCGAATTGAGTTCTTACAATCTACAAATCAAAAATGAAATTCCTATCGGTTGCTTTCCTGCTCGGTCTGCTGGCGTTGGCAAGTGGTGAGTTTCGTATACTCGAAGATCAGAGCTCGAGGATTAATTTACTCAACTAATTTTAATATCTGTTTTATAGCCTCGCCTTTGAGTCCTGATGTTATCATCAATGGGGACTGCAAAGTGTGCAATGTGCATGGGGGCAAGTGAGATGCAGATGGAATTCAACTACAAAGATAATTCTACACAAATAAGTTCATTATTTGCAAAATATACTAGATGTTGATTTAAATTTAATTGAGTACAAAATAAACAAAAATAATGTAGCTTATACTGCGGCTCAAAGTAATCAATGTGTGTCTATTCGTCTCTTTACCTCACACTTTTCCAGTTTTCCCGTTTTCAGGGTTAATCTATAGATTTTATAATCTCTGACCTCAATATTGATAGCTTGTAAATGCAAATTGAGAATGCTCGGCTAGAAGATGACCTGTAATCAGCGAACAAACAACTATTTCTTAATCTATTTCTTATTGAGGATTAATATCGATACGATAGTAAGCGTTTAACTAGAAGATACTCTGTATCTAATAATCGAAAATCCATCTTCAGAATGGAATGAAAGTACTAATCACTACATTTATTACAGGGTATACTAATGTCCATCTCATTGTCACATGCAAAATACAAATCGACATATTAAGCTATACATTTTTTCGAAATGAAAGTGCGCAGTTTGACTCTTGTTATGAATGCAATAAGCTCTTGCACTATTTGAAATTGTTATTAACAAGTTTAATTGGAATTTGCAGTGTCAGGCTCATAACTGACAAGACAATACGCGTATTCGTTGATACGTTAATCGATATTCGATATATATGTTTAATATATGATTCGGTATTTTCCATTGATTTGTCAGGTATTTTTAAACATAAAGTCCAACGTATGTCGCCATTCGGTTTTGCGGTTCTTAATGCAATTTTATTGTCTGGATTATAATACATAATGTGCACTTATTATGCCACACAACTGTAATGTCAATGAGAGAGTCATTTATGACAATTTTTCCATTCATTTCATTTCATTTGCGTTGATTTATTAGCCTTTTTTCTGTGCGCTCCATACTTTTCAAGTGGCAAACAGCCCTTACTACCAACTTATTGCAGCACGTTTTCAATATTACGTTTTAAATAATATTAATTATTTGGTATGTATATATGCGTATAACGGCAAAAATTTTAATTTCATTATTTGCTGCTCGACAATTTGACGCACTGAAATTCCAACTTATTTAAGTGCACATAAATCTTAATTTATTTTTGCGGTGACGACAAATATACATTTTGTGTAATGAAATCAAAAAGAATGTCTGAAATATTTTCAATACTTGAATTAAATAAATGAATATTTATTAAATTGAGTGCATGTATAAATTTCTATATTGGAAAATTGTTAGAGTTATGCGCTTTAAATACTTTTTTCTTACTTGAAATTGTTTATAAATATTTAAAATCGTAATTACCTGCAAAGAGAAAAATGTGAAAATTAGTTTGGTTATAATAAATATGTGATTTAAATATGAGAAAATATTTACAAAACATTTTTATGTTGCTTAGGTTACTTTTTTGTCATATTCTAAGTTTATTATCTAAGCTATTCTATTGTTATTGAACTCTTATCTTTAGTTGGAAGCCTTTTTTTTGACCGTTCCACAGCAAGCAACTTCGAATGTATTTCAAACAGCGCACCAACAAACAAAATTTCCTCTACAGAACCACAAAGGGTCTTGCCAAAAAGTGAGTTTTGCCATCTATCCATCGCTAACCAGGCGCTGCCAAAGCCATCCATTGCAAATGCCAACTTGAAAATCCCGAAATTTCAATACCAAAAGAAGCCCAAATGCGCATAATTTTCGTTGCGGTGGCAGCCCTCTAGCGGGGAGTGGTGGCAACCACCAGAAACTACCTACCACTGCGATTGCATTTCATTTTTAGTTGCTGCCCAAAAGAAAAGAAAAGAAATGGCTGCAAACAAAATGGCGGCAGGCACAGCAGGCACACAGCCATGGCTGTAAAATGTGCCAAAAAATAAGAAGAAAGAGATAGAGGGAGAGAGAGAGAAGAAAGAGAGGAAGCTCTGGAGCATAGCATAAATTTCATTTTAGCCACGTCGCTTGTCCATTTCTCTGCTGCATTTCACGTTGTGCTTTATCGCGTAATCTCGACAGCGCGTTGGCAACTCTGGCTATCCCATTTTTTATGGCCTGATGATGATGTTAATGATGGACGCAACGGCAACGGCTGGATGATGCAGCTTTGATGTTGCTGCATGCAATTTACGCGGCCATTGTTTATGTGACGACAGCAACGTCGCGACTTCGACGCGGTCAAAAGGGCAAAACAAAAAATATCCAAAAAAGTTTGTAAGCAATTTTTGGTGTACTAATTACGTAGTATGCGAAAATTCTTCAACAGGCGACCACGTTGAACTCCTTTTCATTCGCCAGAAATGCTGACAAAGCACACTGGGGCAAAATTGATTTTCTTTTTGGCATAAACTGTTCAGGAAATAATCATTGAGCATAATCTACCTTTGATCAATTTAATCAGGGGAGCCACAGAAATCGCTTTCGCTTGATTGAATTTCAATTTGTGAAAACATTTGTCACGAAGAGTTGCCAGACTAATGGCAGACAGTTGCTAAAGTTGTCGAGTAATTTTCATTTTCTCGCGCCAATTACTTTTAATTTTTTAAGCTACGCAAAATTAATTATTGTATAAGAGAATAATAACTGACAAAACAAAAAAAAAATAAACTTATTTTTGTAATTCAATCTGAGAAGGTGTCAACCCCTAGCAACTTAGTTCAAAAAGGTTGGTGAAAACAGTAAAAAAAATACAAAAATACAGTCGAGCTTCTCTAACTCGAATCCCCATTATCCGAGAAAAAAGTTCGAGTTATTGAAGCAGAATTTTATGAAATTTGCTCGCTATTGCCACTCGATTTTGTTCGAGTTAGAGAAAATTCGAGTTAGGGAAGTTCGAGTTAGGGAAGTTCGACTGTAAATCACTCGAAGTTCTGTGGCACCTCGGAAATTTTCGTGCGGCATTCTATTTCGCTAAAGATTTCTGTGGCACCACTGAATATTAATATGAAAAGGTGAACAAAAAAATAGATAAAAATAGTTTTTCATGGTAAATAGTAATTCAATCTTATTGTATTTTAAATCCTTTCTATAGAGTTTTAGATATAAATACAACTGAAAACTATTCTTTTACAATAGAAATAATGTCAAAATAATAAAATTTTCACCACAGTGCAAAGGCAGCTGCAGACAAAGAACTTTGCTCCAGCCCTCTCCTTCTCTCTCCTTTTCTCAGTCTATCTTTAATTCTCTCTCACTCTGTTGTTGTCCCTTTTAAATGGCGGCGCGTCGCCATTTTGTGCTTAGAATTACAATGGCGCACGCGAAAATCGTTCTGCGTTCTGCGGCAGCATTTGACGTTGACGCTCAAGAATCGCTTAGTGCCTGCATATGGTTTGGTTTGTTCCCTTCAACATTTCCTCTTCCCGTTTCTTTGCGCTCTTCTTTCGCTATTCCCTATTGCCTCGTTGTCTGTTGTTTTGTGCACTTCCGCTTTTGCCTATCGCTTGCACAGCGCCATAAAGTATGCAATAACATTTTATTGTAACAACTCGTTAAACGTAACGAAAAACAAAGCAAAAAACAAGAAAAAGAAAAGTAAGAAAAAGGACATGCCAACAGGATAACCCGGACATAAAGTTACTCACACTTTTTACGCTCACTCTCTCTCTGTCTCCCCCATCTTCATTTCTTGTCCCTGTTTAGCATAAAATTTACTGCACCACGAACATTTGACGTTTACGTTGCCGTCTGCCCGTAAATCCTACTAATCAAATTTATTACCCACACACTCACACACATGGTCGAAGGACCAGCTCTTGAAGGAGGCAGGGAGGGGTCAGGTAAACGCCTGACAGGCCAGCGGGCAACTTGGACGGACCGAAGGACGGACCGACGTACGGACAGTCTGCTCCACTTCAAATGGCTTGGCAATATGCATATTAAATTTAATTAGAGCGACGGTAAACATAAATTTAGCCACTGGACTACAACAACAACAACAATTGCACTGACTGAAAACAGCAACAACAAAAACAAAGCATAAAGAAGTATAAGTCGAGCTACATCAGCAGCGTCTGGCACCTTTTCATTTTACACATTTCATATAACTAGCCGAGCAGATTGTGCTTTGCATCAGTTTCAGCTGTGCTTCTTCTTCTTTGAATTTATCTTTTTTTTTTTTGCCAAAGCCAAAAGCAATTTTAGCCAGTTGCCATTTGGCCTGAAGACATTCGCCCGAAGTGTTCAACTGCACTTGAGTTGGGCTGTTTTGGGTTGTAAGTTATGAGTTATAATGGAATATTTAAAGACTATATAAATACCCTATAGTCATAAAGTGGGTTGCAAGTAGCAGGTATGCAAATTTTGTGAAAAAAAAATTATGAAATTTTAATAATTTTACTACAATTTTTTTGTGGAAATCATTTTTGGTTTCTTTAATTGATGTCAGATAAAAACGGCAGTTATTCAAGAAAAATTTACTTATCTGTTAAGCAGCTTAAATAATATTCACTTAAGACTTTTTAGACTGCAGTTAAAACAAGCTGATAGGGCTACAATAGGATACCCGACTATAGAATATCCGTTACTTATTTAAATGTATAAAAAAAAATTCACTGCATACTTTGAGGCATTTACATTGCTTGAAACTTAAAACAGCCATTACAAATATTCTACTTGTCTGATCTTTTTAAATTAATCTTGTAAAAACTGTCCCTGTTATCGGCCTACAATTCCATTATAGATGATTGCACGACAATATACTATATTCCATTTAATTTGATCAAAATTGAAAAAAAAGCAACAGCACATTTTCTATACTGTGGATTATCACATTAAAGATCATTGCACTACCTTAAAACCACCCTATTTACAAAGTGTATGCTTCAGTTGATTTAATTTAACCCATTAACGGCTAATGGGTATTTAAATACCCAAAAAAGTATTGACACTTTAAAAATTCTAGCTCGGGGCATGTGAGAGATATCGAGGCAAAATTTATTTCATAGTAAAGAGAAATAATAAAAATATAAGTATAAAATTTGAACAGTTTAGTTATCCTTGTTATACTTGTAGTTTTTTACAGGTGAATATCTAGCTATTTTTCTGCATACAAAATGTTATCGAAAATAGCTGAAAAATGTATGGAAATCGAAAAAATTAAATTTGAAGATAAAAATTTTTTTTTTGTTTCTTTCAACTTCTATGGTCTTCTAGGCACACATTTCCAAATTTCGTCAAAATCGTACCAGCCGATCTATGGGCAGCCATTAATGGGTTAAGTAATTTGTATAACTTTTTAATTTACTTGAAGTTTCCCTATACACATTCCCTCCCATAATAATGACCATCTTTAGATTGTTATGACACCTCAGAAAGCTGTGCACAAATTTCGCTGGCTTTTTCTCTTTGCGTACGTAAAAAATCCCAAGAAACAATACGAATCAAATTAAATGTGCACTTTGTTACTACGGATGGAAACCTCATACCATCTTTAAACCAATCTCCCACATTGAAGAAATGACGTTAATGAAATTAATGCCAAGTTATAGTCAACTTTTGAGCAGTTGACTTACCTTGCGGATTATGTTTAACTTTTGTTGCAAAATCGAAACTTTTACTGCTTTGGAAGTTGAGTTGAGGGAGTTTTGTGTTTTCTTTTTTTATAATGAACCTGCAAATGGTCACTATAAATATGGCCAAAAGGCTGTCCGAGAATGAACGGCATTTTATTTCCGCATAAAGTAATTTTTTAATCCATAGTCGAGTTTTTATGAAAAGGGTAAAAAAAAAAAAAATAACTGAAACGGATGACGACCTTTCGTAACCTCCAAATGAGCAGGCAGTTTAGCATTCTGTCTAAATAACAATTTAATTATGAACGTTCTTCCTTTCCCCTCTCCTTCTATTCTCTCCATCTGTTTGCGAGGACAATGCGCCAGTTAAATTCAAGGACAAATTATGGCATAAACTTTATGCCAGCCATCGACTGTAGTATGTCCTGTGTCCTGCGTCCTGGCTGCGCCTGTGGGATAAGCTAAGAGCTCATTAATGTCACATTCATGGCAAAGCCCGTAAAAAGCATAAAGTGAGGCCCAAATTCTATCAGAGCACAGCCAAAAGCCCAGAGACCCAAAACGCTCACATACCATTTTAATAGACTGCATAAAACAGCAACTCTCTGTGGGTGTGTGTATGTGTGGGTGTGTGTGTGGGTGTGTATAATGTGTGTATGTGTGTGCCCATGTTGTTGGTAATTAACAAAAATCCCCAAAAGCGGCAGTAAAATAATCAAAATTAGCCAAATTATCCCATTGCCGTTGGGATCATGTTTTGAGGGTCCAAAAATGGCTTTTTCCTCCCAGTCTCCAAAATTTGCACAACAATTTATTTAAGTGCTGATATGGATTATACTTATATAGCAAATAGGGATTTTATTAAAGTGCTCTTTTAATCTACACAATATGCATTTGCATTATGATTATATAGATGAGCACTGGAAATTGACGGCAGTTTATTTTGAATAGTTTTAGAAACATAAAATTGAGTTTGTAATGTTTCAGATTGGTTAGTTTAAACTACTATTTGAGGGCAAGTATTTGACATTTGCAACATAGGGACTTTTATCTTATTTATTTCTCATTTTGTTTATTGTTTGTTAAGAATTTTGTCACTATATAGATCAGTGGTGGGCACGCAGTGGCTCCGGGAGCAGCGACTACTCCCAACTATTTTTCTGCCTACTATTGTACTTGTTATTGTTGTGCTCTCGAAGTCAGACTAGATTTAAGATCTCTGAGTAAAACTCTCCCACTGACCTTAATATTTTTAAATGCATTCTTTTCACACTTTCATAAAATCACAGAATTATTTTGAACATCAGATAAATCACTTCTCACCCAACAGCTAATTGCCCTTATTTTTCGAGGGTTTTTGCTTAATTTATCAAACGTTTAAAGCATTTCAATTCACCATTCACAAGGTCTAAAGCACAAATTTGGACCGTTTTGTCATAATTAAGTTGCATTCGTATGCTTACAATGGCCAGCTGGCAGTTCGTTTGTAATTATTGTCAACAAAAACACGATTTTATCTAAATCAATTTAATGAATGCCAAAGCCTATAGACAGAGTCTGAAATGCAGCATGCTGGCGATACGAGCACATCCCGCATGTGCAACGCATCCAGCTAAAAATACACCCAAAACAACAGCAAACTGAATACAAAATTCACCCTAAAAACAAACAGTATACACACAAATATACAATGAGGGAGAGTCAGACAGACAGACAGATAGACAGACAGACAGACGAGAGACGAAGCTACAGATGCAGATAAGAGAAACAGAAACTCAAATTAAATTAAAATCTTTCAGTTTCAATTACGAGTTTTTGTGCCACTTCAATTCCAACGTAGTACAAAACACAAATTGCATTCAAAATGCATTAAAAGCAATTTGCACGAAAATTTGCATAAAAGTAAACGATAAAGTGGGAAACTGAGCGAGATAGAGATAAATAGAAAGAGAAAGAGAGAGAGAGTCTGTGTGAGAATTGGAGAAATGGAATTGGTGGAAAGCAACGAAATTATACGCTATCAATTATAATGGCAATGACAAACAGCAAAGGCAACACATTGTGCACCAAGGTGAAGATGAAGAGTTGCAAATGAAGCTTCCCTCTTTTTCCCCTGCCGCCGTCTTCCGCCTTTGTCTCTTTTCCCCCTGGGGTTTTGTTGGCTCTGCAACGACTGCAACTCTGACAAATTGCATGTTGCATTGAAAATGCGCGCATGTGTTTACAAAAACAACAAATCGCAAATTGTACAATTTGAACAGATCAACACGAATATACCCTATAACTGCACTTTTTTTAAAAAAACTTTTTCAAACGTACTTTTTCTGATAGAAACAAAATACTTTACGAATTTTTCTAAATTAAAATGTTAAAAAAGAAAATTTAAGCTACCATTTTGTCAGGTTTTTATTAAAATGTCTCAACCGACTAAATAAAAAATAAAATTTCTGAGAGCTAATGATTTTATCGTCAACTCGATTTTTGGGGAATGTAACATATTTTAAAAAACTTCAACAAAATAATTATTTACTTTTGACGATATCTATCTCGATTTAAATATCTCGATTTTAAACTCACTCTATAATATGGATTAACATAATTTCTCTTCACTATTATAGCCTTTTATTTACATAGAATGACTTTAAATGTTAACGGATATGTACATAATGCAGTTGAATGATATTTCATTATTCTTTAGTTTTTAAGGAATCGAATATATGCAAATCTTGAGATAACTTTATTTTAAATTGTAGACAGACAGAGATATATACATACAGGGACAGATTTAGATACATATACAAATATATAGCTGCAGTTGAAGATACAAATGCATGTACTAGCTGAGAGTGGCGTTTGGGCCGCTTGGGCTTCGAGCTTCGGGCCCATCATCCATATGCAATGGGCCAACAAAAGCATCGCTGTTGGTGGTGGTTGTTGTTGGTGGTGGTGCGACACGGACACGCTTCAAAGGTGCAAGCGATTGCACTCAAGGCGTCAGCCAGGCGCATTTGCCTCCAGCTCTAACCCCAGACAGATAGACAGACTGTGAGCGAGACAAATGGACAGAGTGTGGGGGACAGACGAGGGCAGGGACAGATTGCAGTTGCAGTTCAACCGGCGCCACCACAATGTGTCGTTGTTGTTGTTGCCCCATTCAGTGGCAAGCTGAAAACGACTGCGTCGAAGGTGTTTGGATTTTCAGTAATGTGTTGCATAGACAGACGCCTTTTACCTCTCATCCCTTTACGCTCCCTTCTACCTTTTCCCTTCACTGGCTCGTGCGGCGACCCTTCATAGAGCATTGAATTATTGCCTGCTGCATGCAACAAATCAGCTACAATACAAGAGAGCTTAATATGGCATTCGTCGCTGGCGGTTGCAATGCAGCAAATGTTACTCTCTATTTATACTAATACTGAATATCTTGTATCATGTGCGAAGGTCTTAAATTTGCAACTATTTCAATTCATGTATCATTCTATATCAACGGTGGGCACTAAATCTGAATTCGGGAGCACTACAGCAACATCAACAGCAACAACCCTAAGTTGGAAGCAGCCGTTGCTCCCGGAGCCACTGCGTGCCCACCGCTGTTCTATATGGATTAATTATGCATCTAGAAGATTTCATAATCGAAGAAAATTATGGAAATCGAATTTTCTAAAAGTTGGACACCTAGAGACCTTTTTTGTGTTTCAACTTATACATCTGATAAACAGCTTCAGTAAGAAAATTAAAAAATGAAAAGCATTTGGTTGTTAAGCTTTTATAAAAGTGTGTGAAAAGAAAAAGAAAAGTGTTTCTTTTATTATACAATTAACCCAATTATTCAACTTGAAAATCGAAAAATAATTTAACAAATTGACATGCAATATTGTACCTACAATAAATGGCATCAATAGTGATAAAAATAAATAACATTTACTATTTTATATACAGACTGAGTATAAATAAATATACATATACACATTCCCTGTTCGTTCTTAAAAAGAAATAAAATCAAAACAATTGGCATTATTCTTGTCCGTCAGACCTTCATTTTTATTAAACTTATTTCCTTGCCTTCATCCTCTACCTCAGATTAACTCAAACTTTTTCCCTCAATTTGTGGAGCAAATAATCTGTTAATTGGAGCGTGAAATTAGCAATTTTATTGATTCGCTGCAGAAGATTTATTTGTTTCAGGTGGAAAAATACACGCTTTTGTTTTAAGCTTTAGTCAAGCATGTACTACTTCACAAAGCCAAAAGTTTTTAGCAATAAACTTTGGCAAAATAAAACATTTCAGAGATTTTCGAGTTGAAGCTGAAATATCGAGATTTTAAATAGTTTGCAAAATGTAGAAATGCACTTCGATTGATTATCTAATCAGAGCTGATGCATTCATGCAAAATTTCTAAATAAAAATAATCATAATAAAAGAAAATATGAATAGCATTTTCTATGAATTCACATAAATGACCAACATATTTTTTTTCCCTTTATTTTGTTGTTCACCCACATAAATCAAAATGCAGCTGTTTCTACATTTTTTTTTTCATTATTTTAAAAGCGGATTACAAAACAAATTTCATATGTGTGTGTGTATTTTTCCCTGTACTATTGCCCATCGGGCCTGTCGCTCCAAAAAACATGAGTATGCCTCCGAGCAATATTGAATTAAAAAAAATCAAATAAAATAAAACGAAAACAACCCCCGAAAAAAACAAATCATTCATATTATGTTACGTATACGTAATGTGGGTTGAGCTTACAGATAGGAAATCCTGCCCCCACCCCCTCGGGCAATAATGCAACTCAGCAACAAAATGTACTATATACAACTTTTTGTTGCTAAGTATTATGTATTTCATTTTGGCATTGCCGCAAACACTCCAAATGCATTTGCCATTCCTATAGCATGGAAGCTGCTTTGGGTATGAGCATGAGGATTCTCATTGTGGGTGTCCCTGGTTGACTAAGGCGAGAGGGAGGGGGTAGTGTAGGTTGGAGGGGATTTCAGCTCAGCCGGAAGCGTGGATTTTTAATGTACGCTGGCGCTGCTGCTTGAGAGTTGAGTTTTCAGTTTGCTTCGCCAATGCGAATTTAGACACATGTTTCTCGCAGTTGCCACGCCCATTTGTTGAACTGCGAATGGGCGTGTGCCACATATCAAACGTCAACATTACCAGAGCTCTCTGCCGTGTTGTATTCATGTAAACGAGTTTTATTGCAATTCTTCTTTAGTTTATGACCTCCCCTTTTTTTCGAGTCTTGTCTTTAAATTAAAACAAACTGCTACGAAAAACGGAAAATTGAAAAAAAGAAATGTATGCACTGATATGTGAAGAAAATATGTTGGAATTTTAAGCTGAATGGAGTAAAGTATGTGAGATGAGGTAAAAACTGATTATGTGGTTTCAATGAAAATATTTAAAAATCCATCAATGAAAAATTTGTATTTTCAATTTAATTATTATTAGTTTGAGCTTTAATATTAAAGCTTTGATTTAAATTTAAACTAATTTATATTGTTGGTATATTTTAAATGTTATTTCGATATCTAAAATTCTCTAAGAACTATTTAGACCCCGTACTTTAAAACAGTAAAGGGGTCTATTAACTTTGTCACAAAAAAAATGTGCGTAACAGGCAGAAGGAGGCGAGGCAGACCCCATAAAGTATATATATTCTTGATCAGCATCAACAGCCGAGTCGATATAGCCATGTCTGTCTGTCCGTCCGTCCGTCTGTCCGTCTGTAAGAGCGCCTAGATCTCAGAGACTATAAGAGCTAGAGACTCCAAACTTGGTATGTAGGCTCGTCTATATTAAGAGCAGATCGAGTTTGTTTTAGATTTTGGATCGGACCACTATATCATATAGCTGCCATAGGAACAATCAGTCGAAAATCAAGTCTTAGTATGAAAATCTTTTTTGTTGTTTGAGATATTTCAACCAAACTGACAGAATATGTATAAAAGATGGTCTCATACATACTGACCAAATTTAATTGAAATCGGATTACTATATCATATAGCTGCCATAGGAACGATCAGTCCAAATTAAGTCTTAGTATGAAAATCTTTTTGTTGTTTGAGATATTTTTATAATAAGTACGGGGTCTCCGACAGTCGAGTACCGCTCGACTGTAGCACCGCCGACTAGTTTTTTCTTGTTTATTTTAATAAGAAAATGTTCTTCCTTAGACCAAATTCTATTGCTTTAAAATTAATTATTTTCAATTTAGAAGAAGCACATATTTCATGCGAGTGAAATAGGGAAAATGCGTCTTAATTTTCTATTTATTTAATGCAGAATAAACTGAAATACTTTTCCCCTATTTTACTCGTAAGGTTAAACCAGTCAAAGTAAATTAACTTGCAAAAAGTTTTCACCACTTGATTGGCTGTTTCAACTCTGATTTGCAACTGAGTGTGGTAATTGCAACAGTCTCTGCCACAGAGTCAGGTAAAACATGCAACTGAATGCGGCAACTGCCACTCAATTGACACTATTACACATATTTTCTTATTCCCTTTTTTTTCCAGCTTTTACTTATTTTTGTTGAAATTAAATTCTTTATCTAGTGTGTGTTGCGTTCTCATTTGAAAAGTAAATCTGGAATGCAGTACAGCTGCAAGATTTTGCGCAGGAGCGAGCGTCAACTTAATCCCAGTGATGAAGGAATGTCGTGACAAATAGTTTTCCTGCCACCTTGCATGCCTCGCTGCCTGCCTGTGACTGTGAGGACGTCGTTCGTTTCAAACATATGTAGCAATTGAAGAAGTTGCCACACGGAAAGAGAGCGTGTAGATACACGTACAAGCGCGATTTTGTCTGCGAAAAAAAGATACAATCCAGAGTCCCAGACACGTCGGATGCGTTCGCATCTTCTGCAGTTGCTTGCCAGTCACTTTTGAATCTCTCATTTTAAATGGGCCAGAAGCGGCAAAGATCCTACCGGTAGGCAGGGCCACAATGGCATTTACATCGGCAGACAACAGACAGACAGACGGATGAACGTACTCCGACTAGCGTCAGATACAAATGTATCTGTAACTGCTGTGTGTCTGTAGATAAATATAGGTGTGCCAGTGTGTGTGGCATGCAACGCCCCCAAAAACACTTTTGTGGCGCCTCACACTCATTGTGTTTACACTCAAAAATTTTTGGCTTTTTTTTATAGCCCTCAAATGCAACAAGATTGCAGGCACACATCGTTAAAGTTTTTAAGTGAAGTGTAATTGGTCTTTTATAATAGCTTACGGATACGTTTCTTTTATGAATACTTGAATACTTTGTTAATGATTTGCAGTTAACAGGAAATTTAAATGCTTATTTAATAAAATAATGAATATGAAACAAATAAACAATATACGAAATGTAGTAAAAGATAAATGAAATAGATATTTTAAACAAAAACATATTAGGAATTTATTTGAATCATTTTCTTTTTCATTCTAGACTCCTCAGAGCTTTTGATTTTAAATTATTTTATGATTTAAATATACATATATAATTTTTTAATATTAATGTAATAGCTTTAAAAAAAATTTTGTGTCGGCTGCTTTAAGCCTGACAATAAATAAATAAATACATTTTTATCGTGATACTTAAATTGTCATAAAATTTACAGTCGCTTATACCCTTTTGGATATTAGAACTAACAAAACGAAAGATAATGATCAAGATAGACTGCAAACTATCGAATTACAAATTCAACATACTTAAGCTCATATTTTTATATCAAAACTCATAAGTATCTGAGATACAAGTTCTTTATGTTATTGCCATGAGTTTTGTATCATTTACACAGAGTGAAGGCAACATTTTCTTTTACACTCTGGAATTGAATTCAATTACTTAAACGCAGCGTGTGTGTCAAATTTTTACAGACAAATATAGATATTATTTTTTCAAACAATTGGGAATGAGAACAAAACTTTTTTCTTTTCTTCTCTCTTTTTTTGTAGCTGCAAGTTGAACAAAGACAATGCAGCTGGAAAGTCAAAGGGCATTTGCAGTTGAATGAAGAAACTGTCAATAAACTTTAATTTTCGCTTCATTGCACTTGCCAGAGTTATGTATGAATGTATCCATATATCTATAAGATATAAATTACACACATGTGTGTGTGTTGCCACAAATGGATCCACAATGCACAATATGTGTAACATAAAACTTTGCTGGTAATTATTAATATAGCACACCCGCATCATGATATTCCCACATGGGATGCGCCATAAATTGAAAATGCGCTTGAAGAAGAAGAAAATGGGATGGAGTAGGGAGAAAATAGTAGGGAGATATCTGATGTGAAGTTGGTGTGAAAAATGGGAAAGCATCCATAATCTAATTTAATCATTATCACAGTTGTCTGCGCTAAGTGACGTCACAGTGTGTATGCGGCATGTTGCATGAGGCATGAGGCATGCCACTTGGGCTCCAAGAAATGGTGCTGCACCAAGTCGGAGGGGAGGTGGAAAAAACAAACCTGTCAGCAAAATAGGAAAAGTGTATTATTGTGTAAGAAAAATCGCCTGGTACTTGACTTTGCCAACAAGAACAACAACAACAACAATAAAAATATAAGAAAAAAAAAACAGACAACAACGACAGCAACTGCAGCTATTTCATGGTACTTTCATGCAACTTTTGTTTTTGTCAGCCACACACCATTGCCATGCTTAACTGTTGTCGTTCACGTTGTTCTCCTTCTTGGCCCAGCAACCAAAGGGAAACAAAGACTTATGTGCTTGTGACCATACCTGTTAAATTTCGATTACAATTGTTAATCAATTAGATTATTTTTGGAAATAAACGTAGTGACTATATAATTCACTGTTGAAAAATTTGTGATTATTTAATGATTACGATTACAAAATATCAGAAATCTAAAATTATTACAAATATTCAAATAAATTATCAATATTCAAATTACAAATAATCAGAAATAATCAAAAATAATCTTTTTGAGTATTCGTATTATTTTTGATTCTTTTTTGTGACTACTTCTGATTATTTATGACTATTTTGTAAAAATCAAATTATTATAAATTTTCAAAATCAAAGTAGGCAAAATAATCAAAAATAATCAAAAATAATATAAAAAAAAAATCAAAAATAATCCGAATACTCAAAAAGATTATTTTAGACTTTTTCTGGTTATTTTTGAACAATTGTAATAAATTAATTAAAATAAATTCTAATTTAAATAAAAATCTTTTGAATTTTGAAAAAAATCGAACTAATATAGCAATTTTGAAAATGCGATATTTTGATCATGTGGCTAAAGTTATAAACATGAGCAGTAAATAAAATGTAAAAATATTAAAGATATCGCTATTAAAAGTTAAAGGCAAATTCATTTTAATTATAAGTTTTTATTTTGTCCTTAATTTACTATTTATATTATTTTTCCTTATTAGCTTTTATCTCATTTATGGTGATAAATTTGAATCGACTATAATAACAAGGGTACTAGGATAGGCATTTAATAGTCGAGCATCTCGACTGTAGCTTTCTCACTTGTACTGCTTGTTGTTGCTCTTGTCATAGTCGTTGTCCTTGCACACGGAGAGTGCGAGAGAGGGAGAGAGAGAGGGGTGCGGGGGGTCGAAGAGAGCTCGGCTTTCCTGTGTCTGAAGTTAAGTGCAACTCTAACATTGTGCACCAGAGATAGCATAGCTTTTCATTGTTGCGTTGACTGCTTGAAAGACTTAATTCAGCGCTCGCTTACACAGCAGCCAATTGAAGGACAAGGGGCGGTCCAAAGGGGCAGGTGGGGGTGCCAACAACCCTCAATTCGTGACCCTCCATTGTCCAACACATTCTCCAAAAAAAAAAACAAGAAGCGTCCTCAGTTCAACTAACCGACTCTATTACGCAGTGCTATTTGTTGTTCTTGCCGCATTCAACGCAAATGGCGACAACAGTGAGTGCAAAAAGTGAGTGCACTCGTACACCAGCCCCTCCCCTCCCGGGTGGAGTTAACTTTTCATGACGTCTAAAAAGGTTAAGCTGCCACGAAAAGCGTTCGCTACGTGCAACGAAATGAAAGATCCCGTCAAACTTTAACTTGATAAGCTGTTGAAATAAATTGCAGCTTAAAGTTTTTTTTTCCCCATAGTAGCTTCTGACAACCTGGGAAGGTCACCTACATAACTTAGGGCCCACATTGAAACCATTTAAAGCAGAGCTTAACTTTTCACCCTTGAAATGCAATACGACAACCAAAACTCAGCAGCTTACTCTAATAATTGTTGCAAAATAAACTTTGGTTACTTTAAGTGACTGTTTGGAATTTTTCTATGACTGAAAAGCTTAAAAAATTTATTGAAAATCGAAAATTTATAAAATTAATAACATTTAATTTAAAAATAAACTTATACATCGTAGAGCATGTTTATCAATCAGTTAAAGCTTAAAATAAAATCCTTAATGTTGTCAAATTTGTCAAAATTCTACTTACTTTAGTTAGTTATTCAAAGATTTATATGTACATTTTACCCATTTTAATTCTTTACACTTCTTAAGCCAGTTTCACATACCTGCAAGAAATAGAAAAGATAAACAAGTAATTAGAAAAGGTCCAAACACTTAATAAGCAATTAAGAAACTAAATATTTCAATAGAACAAACTCAATATAGACTGAAATGTAGAGAAAACCAGCCAAGTCATTAAGGGAAAAACGACCTTAAAAACTTGTTTTGAAAAATCACTGCGATAGGCCAATTAAAAGATTCGTTTGCCCAGGCATACGCCCCATTGCCGACACTCAAAGCAACCCAGCCCCTTTTGGTCGCACTAAACCCTATAATTTACCACACAATGGGGTGCACAATAAAAAGAAGGAAAATAAAAAAAAACAACAACAAGCGAGTCAAGGAGTCAAGGTAAAATGCTAACAACAATTGTGAGCTATATAATTACGAGTAAGTATTCGACAGAAAGAGGTAAAAGAAATCAATTATGCACATTGCTCTTTACACAAATAGAACAACGAGGGATCCGTAAAGAGGCAAAGACCACAAACATGAACACAACATGCAATGACCGACCGGAGGACGACGACGCGTCGTTGACCTCGACCCCTTGTGGTCTAGAGCCTAGACGGACCCGACTTCGCATACATACGCCTACACATTGAACGATGGCGTCAATAAAGTGCTGTCTAGTAATTTACGCATCATTAAGCAAGTGAAATTAAATGAGGAGCAAACAGACAGACAGACAGACATCACAAATGCCATACACCATTACGACCAATAATAAAACAATAACAACAACTACAACAACAGTAATGGCTGCTGTTATTAGGCTTATGAAAATTACAGAATGATAGCAAAAATGAAGCGTCAGCAGACTAATAAAAATGCGCTTGGGAAACCACAACACTTAGAAATGTTCGACACGAGTCTAATTAAACGCGGTAGAACGGAATTTGATGTTTAGCAGCACTACTTGAGTACCGATAACTTTTAACGGTGTTCAGGTATCGAATATTGAGTCGTGCAATTAACTCATAAGTTTAGAAAGTTTATCTATTGCATAAATATGAATTTGAAATTAAAATCGATTTTAAAGTCCAGGGGTAAAAGTGAATTACTAGCGATTGGAAAAAAATTTTAAAATTAAATTATTAGAAGTAATCGATACTTGGATAGCTTATCGATTTACGATAAAAACAATAAATGTGACACTGTTGTCTCTCTATTAAATTCTCGCCCATTATTAATCGATAGCATATCAAATAACATTCCATGGCTTGCGGTATTTTAAAGTTATTTCAATAGTAACTAATAAATAGTTTATCAAATTAAATAAAATGAAATCTTTCATAGTATTTTTTTACTGATTCAGCAACAATACGAATATTCTTGTTTTTAGAAGGCAAATCAAATTCACTCACACTCTTCCGACGTATGTAAGTCAAATGTTTACTTTCATAATAATAATTTATTTCACAATATATTTTTTTCAAAAGCCATCAGCATCCCCCTTTCGGCATTTCCCCCTCTAACTACACTCTCATACCTTATGTGGGTGTGTTTAATGAATCGGGCGTCTTACAGTAGTCAAGGCATCGCATAAACAAACACAAATGTCTTTGGCCAAAAGAGAGAGGCCTGGCCCTGTGGTAGCGACAAAGACAAAGGCTAATGTCCCATAGTCGGCTTCTTGTTTATCTAAGTTAATTACAGCAAAACATTTTTAGGATCGTTCCCCTCAGCAGCTGTGTTCAGGCTGAACAAGGCTGCTTTTCAAGGGTCCAGCTCTGCCACTTAAAAGCGGTATGTTTGTGTGTGTATTGTATATGTGATGGTGGGTGTGTGTGAATGCGTGTGTGTGTGAGTGCGTGTGGGCTTGCTTGCTGGTGTTTACGCATGTTCGGGCGCGGACAGTTCCGCTGATTAATTGCTGTTAAGCATACAAACCGCTGCCCAGTCACCCAACACAGCACATAAACGTAAGCGTAAGTTTTGTGTGAGTATGCTCGACTGGAAAATACACGGCACAAAGTATGAGTAATTAAATGTGAGCTTGAGCCTACATTTTATACAAACATATAAACATTCAGTAAACCTACAAAGCACATGCGTTGTAAAACAATTGTGGGTATGCTCGACTGAAAAATACCCGGCACACGATATGAGTAGTTGATTAAAAAACGTAAGAGTCTACATTTTATACAAACTTATAAACATCCAGTAAACCTACACAGCACATGCGTTTTTTAAACAATTGCAAGTATGCTCGGCTGTAAAATACCCAGCCCAAAGTATAAGTAATAGATTGTGAACTTTAAATTACACAATTTCATAAATTTATAAAAAAAACTATTCTAAAACAAATAAAAGAATGCTCGACTTGAATATACCAGGGACAAATTGTGAGTATATCCGACTGGAAAATACCAAGCACAGGGTATAAGTAATAGAATGTGAACTTTAAATTACACAATTTCATAAATTTATAAAAAAAACGACTTTAAAACAAATAAAAGAATGCTCGACTTGAAAATACCCTGGACAGATAATTGAATATGACTCTTAGTCTCTAGTACTCAGTTTTTTGTTTCTACCTTTTTTTGTTACTATAGTAACTTACTTCTACTTAACACAATAAATAGTTAAATAGTTTATGAAATAAAATTTAGAAAATAACTTAGCTCATTTCAACCTTATAAAAAACTAAACTGCCAACAAAAGTTGGTTTTTTTTTGGCAAAGGCAACGTGATGTCGTGTTGATAATGAATTGGGCGTGAGTGCAAATCACATGCCATCAATCATCAATCGCTGCAAAGGTTACACAAATAAATCATTGAACTCTTACACTAAAAAAATCAAACAGCTGCAAATAATATATTCCAATCGTTCGAATAAATGTCAAAAGTACAAATCAATTTTTAGCAAATAAAAATAAGAAAGTCACTTCTTGATTTAATCAAGAACGAAAATTAAATAGTTTCGCTTTAATTGAATGCCAAGTTGCCAACTATTATGTAGTCAATCGCCTGGTTGCAAGTGTGGCACGCACCAAAGTGCGAATAGACATTGAATGCCACATCATCATCGTCTAATTTGCGCCCTCTGACCTCTCTAAATATCGAGGGAAAAGGCAACCGGCGCCGCCGTCGACAAGTTGTCTGGCATAAGGAGGTTTATATATAAAAAAAAAAGACCACATTCAAATGCAACTTGAGGCAACGCCTGAATAATTTCCGCCTCTCGCTATCATTCTCACTCTCTCTCTCTCTCGCTTTCTCGATGCGGATTGATTGTCGAGTGACGTTGAGAACTGAACTCAGACATACGAACAGTTTTTCTCGCCCGGTTTGGCTTCAATTGTTTGCTAGTTTGTTAGTTGGCTGAACGATAAGCATCTGGCCGACTCGTAGTTGCCGCATAGGGTCTGGACCTCGGGCATTGGGCATCCACAATCCGGCTGCTTCCTCAATGAATAAAGAAACAAACAAACAAGAATTTTCTACGCTTGACTGCATGTTTGCCTGAATGAATGAGTGAGTGAATGAGTGTATGTGTGAGTGAGTGAGTGAGTGAGTGTGCTTGTGGGTGGTTGAATGACTGGCTGTTTGGTGCAAATGGCTGAATGAATTGTCGGTGCGTTGTATAAATCAACTTGGCGTTTATCTCAAAGCAAATAAGTCAACAGTGAAGACGGATAGCGAATGCAACTGTATGTGAATATCGTTCTGAATGCGAATGTTCGGCATCTTGCCACATTGCCACATTGTGGGCCGAACGTTGGCGCTGACATGTGCGATTTAGTTACGCAGTCAACCCGAATTCAAAAAACCCAAAACTCATACCCTTTAACTTAATCCAATCCCAATGTCTGATTGCACTGCAGACAGACTAGAGCCAAACTGGCCAACAATGACTAATTCCATACACATGTTAACAAAAAGAAGAGAATAGAAAAAAACAGAGTTTGAATTATTTTAAAGACAACGATAAAAACGAGTTACAGACAGTAGAACAAATCATCAGAAGACAGTAGAAAAATATTCTTAGTGAAAACATGATTTATGGATAGTTAAAATCAGCGGTGGGTACGACATCTGAACAACAACAACAACCCTATTAGAGTATACTTAAGTTAAGAGCAGCCGCTGCTCCCGGAGCCACTGCGTGCCCACCACTGGTTAAAATTGTAGCGCTTTAATATTGAATATTCTATTACTTCTATATTTAAAAACAAATGATAGGTAACCTTTTTACAGTCTTAAAATATATCTAATCTTGAATTTATTTCTAAACTATCCAAGCCAAAAATCTATTTTCTACAGCTTTCTTACGAGAGAACCCTTAATACAAAACCATCTAAATTTATCATATTTGTAAAAAAAACCAGCCTGCTAAGCTGCTAAATTCAATTGCAATTAGCAAGTACACAATTATATCTTGAGATACAAATTACTGAAATTTTGCATTTGGTCTTAACCGATATTTGCTATGGAAATTTCTGTAAGACGAGGCGACAAGTGAAATGAGGGAGAAACCGACTTAAGCAATCAACAGACGTCTAAACAGGAGACGTTGAGATATAAACAGAGAGAAAGAGAAGGAGATATGAAGACTGTAGATAGACAGACTGGATATATGATGCAGATGCAGAAATGTAGCTACAATTATTTGCAACAATTTGACAGCTTATGTTGTATAATTGAAATGTGATGATTCAGGTGCACACGGCTGAGTGCGTCTTTGTAGACAGACAGAGACATTGATGTGTCTAGAGTGCAGTGGGGATTATGTATGTATATATATTATGTTTGTATGTATATGTAAATGATTTGATTGTAGGGAGACCGCAAAGTTCGCTGCGGCATGTCGACAGCAGATACAGATACAGATACAGTATCTAGTAGATACATTCGAGTGGCAAGCAAATGCAACAGCAATTCATCAATTAAACTCTGCCCTTATAAAATTACCGATATTGCAACATGCCACACACACACACATAGATCACAAAATGCAAATGTTGCCACGTTTTCGAGGTCAGGTGAGGCTTTTAGCTGTTGAGGCTTCTAGCTGCTCCTTCTGCTATTCCTGCTACATATTGCCAGAGCTTGCGGTATCGACAGGTTCCCATTCTTGCCCCCTTTCTCACGAGCTGTTGCAACTGCTGCAAATGTGCGGCTTTGGCAATTTGGCAGCAAACTAATCGATGGCTCAACATTTGCCCAGACACAAAGCGAGCAAACTGCATTCACATGCACGCATGTCATAAATGATGCACATTGTAACTCATAGCATGCATTTTCAACAACGAGTACAACCTGCAACTGCCACTTGCACTGCCTATGCCACATGCATCTGTCTGCCACTTCCACTGCCATTTCCACTTCTCCACTTCTCCACATCCATTTCTCCATTTCTCTACAGCTATTGCACATGGCAAAACGGCTTACTTTGCGGCCAGTGTTCGTTTGTGCTGCTCTTAATGCGCTTTTGCATCTGCATTTGCATTAAAAGCGGAGCCACAAGCCGGGACCAGGCCTAAAATGATGTACAGTGGGGCAGAGCTGAGCAAAAAGTGGTCAAGCGAAGAAACAAAAAATGACACAGATAAGTTGCCATTACAATATTATGAATATAGTGAAATAAATGTGATTAAATTATTTAAGATAAGTGAATATGGAGGACAGAAAGTCAAACAACAATTTTTTGAATAAATAAAACAATGAAAAAGCTTAAAATTAAAAATAATTTATTATCATAATAATACATAACATATTATCATAATATTAATGTCAGAGGAAAAATATGCACATAAAGGACAGAAAATATCCATAGATGAAGTTCAACACAGTGGCAAACATTTTTTTTTTATTAATTTATTTATTTATTTAATATCAACTAAGAAGAGTTGACCAGAATTAATGTAAAAATAAAAGTTGAGTAGTATAAAAAATTAATTAAAATTAATATTAAATGATTTAAAATTAAGTTTAAATTTAACTGAAATTAAAATAAAAATTAAAAATCTAAAAATTAAGAAATTAAAATAATTTTCGAAGGTAAAATTGAACATGGAATACAGTAAGAATTGCCAAATTATTAAAATAAAACAGAGATGAATGAAGGAGCCAAATAAGACAACTTTTATCAAGTAAGAACATAATAATGATGTATAATCATCTTCATCTAATATAAATTGACAAAAGACATGTTTTAAAAAAGTGTGATTTCCAATGTAATACAATTCTAAAAATATTTTAAAATTATAAGTTACAAAGTTGCATTTGAGCAGACAATACAATCTTTAATCCCTGAAAACATACAGAGCTTAGACTGGAAATTTTACAATTTCACCCACTGTAATTCGAAGAATCTGACAATTTAGCACACTCATACACATACACTCACAAATATACATACATATGTATGTACATACATGAAGAAGGCGCCTCGTTCTGCACCACATTGCTTATTTAATGAGATTAACGTCCCAAAGACAAACGTCATGTGCATGTTAACAGTAGCGCTTGGATGGTCCATTGCCACAGCAAAGTATCTTTCGGCTACGGAACGTTGCGGTTCTCAATGGTCAAGACTGGGATGCGGCTACGAACAGTTGGCAGCTGCCTCGGCTGCCTCTGTTGCTGTTGTCAATTGTGCTTGGCCATAAAAGGCAGAAGGCGGCACATTAAAATTCTAAAATGTTTTTGCCTGCCTACCATAAACGGTAGTAGGGTCAGTGGCAAGTCGAATCATGGCCAAACCCATTGCCAAAGACAGAAATGTCAGCGCTTTTTCTTTAGTTTTTTTCCTTTTTTTTTTGGGGCCATTGAAATGACGATGGCCAACTTCAAAGCATACGAAGGCCATAACGATGCCCACGATAATGTCTATCGAGGAGGGAGCATAAAGATGGAGAGAAGTCTTGTCAAGGCGACAGCATTTGATGCAGTTGCAGCACCGACAAAAGAAATATTCGCATCCTTGACTGACCCCCAAAAGAGGTGAAAAGTGAAAAGCTGTCAGCATGCCCAGCGTCAACTGTCAAATATATATGTATATAAATATAGTATATGAAAAGCATTCATCTATAAAAACTAACGAGCTGTAAATTATGAAAACGCTCAGTTCTTTCAGCTGAAATTAAGCAATTCCAATTTTATATTTCTGCTAGCTAGCAAGTTGTTAAAAAATTTAAGTATATAAATGAACTAACGAGATGATTTTGCAATTTTAGCGTTTAGATCGAGTTTTAAAAAACTGTTATAATAGTTGTTAAAAAAGAAATGAGAAAAATAAAAAAAGCGAGATAAAATATATTTTTATTGATTGCTCTCAACACAAGCAGTGACTTTGGCAGGTAATATATTTTTTTAAGAGTTCTCTCCGATAAAAAGATAAAGAAATTTTTGATATGGGTATTTCCAGAATCGAGAACGCGACATTTGTACGTCTTTTAATAAAAAAAATGGCAAAAATTGAATTTTTAAAAATGTTTTCTCACGTTTTTATTGTTATTATAAAAGACAAGCTGTGAAGATTTGTCGTTTTCGAATTATTTATAGAAAACAATGCATCGCGAACGAGACAAAAAATTGAAGTCATGTTTGACTTCATCTTGACAAATGCGAAAGTCAGCGAAATGTGGCGAGTAATTTGGAAGAAAATACTCTCAAACCATAATAAAATAATGTAGTTTTCCATTTTAAAAATAATTTTGATATGTTGCTATCATTTTATTTACTTTACAAGTCTTATTAGTAATTTGTAACGCGACATCGCGAGCGTAACAATATTTTTATCTAGTTTTTGCCAAGAATTTGTTCATCAAATTGTATTCGATATATCGAAAACAGCTTGAAAAACTTGTTTTAAATTGAACTTTCAATATACATATTTCTATGTGGATAAAAAATTGCCAAGCAGACTTGCACATTTATTTAAACAATTTATTTACGTAAATTGAAAAGCAAAATAAAATTGCAATATAGCAAATGAATTAGCCATGTTACCACATATAGTGTCAATGGCTGTGGGATTTTATTTGCTGCTGCTGCTGTCGACCCAGTTTTAACCGCAAACAAACAAACTCAATTACTGGAACAACTATTCTTTTTTATAATGCCACCCACAAAAAGCTTTGCCCTTTTAAGCAGTGCAAATGGCATCCTCTCATTTCCGACGACGAGTAAATTGTAAAACGTTTTCATGAAGTGCTTTTCACTGCAGAGAGAGAGAGAAAGAGGGGGGCTAAGAGCTTTTCATTAACAGCGGAGCAGGACATAAGCCCGCAAATTAATGTAATGACACAAACCTCCCACACACACATACACACACATAAACACACACACTCAAATGAACAAATACTTGAATAGTGCTGTACATTCTAAGCGGCTTAGGTCAAAACTCGTAAATGACTTTTAAATCCAATCTACTTTAAAATGAATGAATGTCCTAAAGGAAGGTAGATTTAGCTTCAACTGATGTCCTTCTCAGAAATCATCAGTCACACACACACTCATACACTTGAGAGTCAGCCATATTGAAAAGCAACGCTGATTTGCCGATTGTCAGTGCGACATGCGTACCAATAATTCATCAAAACAGAAGGCGCCCTCCACGCTCCTCCTCCTCGTTCACAAAGTGAAAGATAGATTTCGAGACGCGTTAGCTTTTACCCATGTTCGGAGAACATTTTTGAAGGCCTTCGACGTGGCGGCAAATTGCGTTGCCATCGTTTTAATACCCGTTACTAGTAGAGTTAAAGGGTATATTATACTCGAAGATGGAAGCATTTCCGAGTATACGAAGTAAATATAATTCTTATAAATATCTATCACCATACCCAAATTTTTTAACGTTTTTTTTCAACGTTTTCTATTATTACCATGAATTATATGACTTAGTCGCTTTGAGATCTGATAAATAATACGGCGGTTATGGTTATTTTACGTACTTAAGAAACGCAAACGCTTTAAAGCAGCGGTGGGCACGCAGTGGCTCCGGGAGCAGCGGCTGCTCCCAGCTTTATTTCTGCGTATTCGGCGCCGTGATGTAGGACACAAGCCTCGCGGCATTTTTGACACTTAAAATTTATGACCGTCATAAAAAATATTTTTGTTACTGTTGTAGTTGTTGTTGTAGTACTCCCGACTTAAGTTTTTGTGCCCACCGCTGCCTTAAAGTATGCTGTCAGTTATATCATTGGAGTTTAAAATTCAAAGATAAAATTAATATACATATATCTAAATTGACTAACGGGTATCTTAGAGTCGGGCACTCGACTCTACCATTTTTACTTGGATTTTGTTGCCTCTCCGACGCCTTCTGTGGCAATGTGACAGAGTTGCAGAGAGCTTCTCTTGACGCGGTTTCACGTCGTCGCCGCAAAAACAACGCCTGACTGACAATGATGAATAAAAGGCGATAAATCTGGCCAGAAAACAAAAACAAAAGCAACAAAAAAAATAGCACAGAAGGCAAGAAAAATAAAACCAACAACAACAAGAGGAAGAAGAAGAATTCTGCGACGGATTTGCGTCAAGCCAAAACAGAAGGTATGAAACGGGAACGGAAAGAGGATGGTATGAGAATGGGAATGGGAACGTGCCACAGTTAGTTGCACGACGGAAGTTGGCAAGACGAAAGACATTTGTTTCAAGCCCCACGCTAGGCTAGGCTTCGAGATGCGACCAACTGTGTCTGGTTTTGGGGCATGACACATAAGGGAGGGAGAAAATGGAGTTGGAGATGTTGCCTGATGACGTGCGCTGATTTGTACGGCATGTCAACTGCCGATGCTGCTGCTGATGGCTGCGATGACGACTTTGACAGCGAGGGTTGCTGCAACAATTGCGTTGTAACAATGATGAATGAATCCATTACCCCAAAAGATGTTTCAATTACACATATGTCGGCATACAAACCCAAACTAAAGGCATAATTCAATAAGCATAAGATTATTGATAATATTAAGTAAACATCTTAATGCATTTTCTTGACGATTGACATCTTTATGAGAAATGAAAATTTAAATAAATCGGAAACATTATATTGATTGTAAGTAAAATAATATTTGATCAATGGTTTTATTGATCACTGAGAAATTCTAATTATCGATTGTGCTACCGAAATCTCTTTCACTTGAATTTGACGTAAATTTTTATGAAATTTACGTCAGTTTTTAGGTGAAAGAGATTTCTGTACACACCCGTATATGAATTAATTTATAAATATTTTGTATAAGTATAATTTATATAAATTAAAACATTAAATTCAAAGCAGAATAAATTAAGTTCATAGTAAAATAAATATTCTAAAATAACTTTAAAAACTATTACTGTTGAGTTAATTTTTAATTTTAATTTATAAATATTTTATTAACTCAGATTATAAATTATTTAAATTCAAATATTAAATTAAAAGTATAATCGCTTTACGCTAGTATATATTCTGAAATAAATTTAAAAACTATTACTGTTGAGTTTATTTAATGCTTTCTCAGTTCAATTGACCTATTGTCCCCTCAGTAAGAAAAATCACAATCACATGAAGATCAACAACAAAAGTACAATCGCCAAATGTCCATCTCTAACGCAAATCATTTGTATGCAAGGAGTTCAACGAAAGTCCAACAATAATAAAGAGTGGGAATAGCATACAATGGCATTGGTTTAAGCCAACGTTGAATAAGCCAACTCAGTTGAGGCCAACACGTGAGCGCTTTGCAACACAGCCACGACGACAATTGATGCCACAAGGAAGAGGAAGGGGAAGAGGAGCTTGTGGAGCTACGTGGGCGCCATTGGTGCAGATCATTAGCGTGGCTGCCACAACAACGAGTGGCATAAACGACACTCGTCTTGGACGGGGGCAAACTTGGGACTTTTGCTGCTTCTGACAGTTGGTAAAAGTAACCAAAACAGCGAGTTTACCTTGCTGACTATGACAGGCAGAGCAGCTAAGAGAGAGAAGCAGGAGAGAGAGAGAGAGAAGCTTTGCCAAGACAAAGCCTGATTTATGCTTTATGGTCAACGGCAAGTGGACAACATTAAAAATGTTATTGCTGTCGCCAAGTGTTTATTATTTTAATGTGAGCACTGTTAACGCCATTTCGTTCTTTTGCCTCGTTAGAGAGCAAAGGAAATGTGAAGGAAAGGAGATGGGAATAGGGAATAAAGAAGCAGAAAGGTTGAGTTCCTATTAACTAGATTGCAGCTCACTATTGGCAACAACTTACTGCGTAATGAAATGAGTCAATTTTAATATAAATAAATATTTTAATAATTGGGAATCTTATGAAAATTTTGTAAATTAAATCCAGGGTTATTTGCATACTTTAGTTTTAAGTCATTGCCATTTACTCTGCATATAGGCTTCATTTAACAAATATATCCTAAATATACTAAGAAATACAAAAAAAAAAAACTAAAACGACACCAAAAACAAATACTAAAAAATACATGCTAAAATCAGAAATCTTAAACTCAAATTTTAGAAGGAATTTTTTTAATCATTTCCAATATTATTTTAAATATTTTTAAAAATACTAAGAAATACAAAAAAAAAATACTAAAACGATACCAAAAAAAATACTAAAAAATACATGCTAAAATCAGAAATCTTAAACTCAAATTTTAGAATAAATTTGTTCCAATCATTTCCAATCATTTCCAATAATTTTTTTAAAAATCTTAAAAATACTAAGAAATACTAAAAAAAAATGCTAAAGCAATACCAAAAATAAGTATAAAAAAATTAATGCTAAAATCAGGAATGTTTAACTCAAATTTTAAAAGGAATTTTTTCCAATTATTTCCAATATAATTTTCACCTTTTATCCCACTGTGCCCAACTCTTAACTGGGCCAATACGAAAAATGAGACGAGTCGATGTCAGTGATAGGCGACCAGGCAATAAAAAACAGAAAGCGTGGGCCTCCAATAGGGGCCAGTTCATGGCAATTGAAAGCGTTCCTGATATTAGGCTCAGTTTCAGGCTGACCACAACACATTAATGGGCTCAATTGAGCGACCAATAAAATAGATGACCAAATGTGTGTGTAATTTTGTTGTCGTTCCTTCTTGTTGTTATTGGATAGTCTATGGAATTTATATCGCTCAATTTGTTAGAGAATTACAAATGACTAAGGCAATTCTATTTCTGTCCGAATCTCAGATGCCACAAATGCGATACCAAATATTTACGACACAAAAATGCATCAGATAAGTTTTACAAATTACAAGTCATAATTAATTTAAATAGGGGAATGATCAACTAGTAGTTGGGGTCTTAACTATAATATTGTTGTGTGTTTTAAAAATATACAAACATGACCAATTGAATAATCTATGCAACCTTTTGAGTGTTATCAGAGTTATACAAAAAAAGCAACATGCTTCTTGAAAGCTTGTGAATTATATTGAATGTATTTTATAATGTAGCAGATAAGACTCAAAGACAAATTTAACTTTATTTTTAAATTAAAAATTTTAGTTCACATATAATAAATGTAATAATAACCAGCAAAGAACTGGGCATCATTCATACATTTAAATTGATCTGTCTGAATTATCTTGCTTTGTACAGAGATTTTAGTTCCAAAAAAGAGGCTTCAAACTCATCTTGCAGGTTGACGAATAAGTTCCAATTTGAGGGCCTCTGTCCATCAAGTCAATTATATCCTCCTCTAGTCCTAATATAGTTCTCAAAGTCAATTAAATCTTGCGTAAATTCCCAATACGCAAATTGGGCTTTGGGCATTGGGTGAGCCTTAAATTTTAATAAAGCTTTATATAAATGAATTAAAAGATTGTAGATTTATAAACTTACTTCACTGATAACAATATAAGCCAGTGATGAGATAAGAAGTGCAAGCAATACAAGTTTCATTGTATTAAAATTTATACCCTTTACCGACAGAAGCAATGGAAAACTAAAGTTGTTCGCAAAATAAAAACAGTGACATTTATACAAGAAATCTCTTCTGAAGAGCACATATTTACAAGATGCGAGATTAAAGAGCTGAGAAAATTAAAAGCATCTGTAAACAGCAATACAAATACGAAGTTCAATAGCTGCAATCAGTATTAAACATTATTATTAAAAAAAAAAAGCAGTTATAATTCCTGAATAAGCATAACTGAATACAACATAACTAAAGTCTGTTTTATTGTTGACGACAAATTAACCGTATTTTCCCCAAACTCTCATACCCGTATTCATTCGCAACAAATGAAATTAATTAGAGAAGTTAAAAAAATGAACTTTAATATTTTGTAAATAAGAAAGATTTGCCGTCTGATTTACTTGTAAGAAAATATGCGTTTTAAATAATAAATAATTAAATAAACTAAAACTAGAATTAGTATCAAAAATTAAGTCTCACGATTACTAAGTTTTCAACTGGAAATATTCGTAAAAAATTCAAAATTCTTACGGGATCGATTCTGCGCTTATTGTTAATATCTTGCAATTACTAAAATCGTTTTTAAAGAGTTATTTTCAATTTGTCTATATGTGTACATTCAAGCTCAAGAGAAAACTTGCAATTCAAGCGGATTGCGCTGGACTTAATCCAATTATGACTTATAGCTAATTGTGTGTTTATAAATAACTGTGCAATTACTTGTGCATACACTTATCCTTATGGAGAGCATGAAGAGCAAAAAAAAAAAAGAAGGATTTTCCGGTTGGCAATGACGGCTTTCAGACAGTTAATTTCATGTGTGAATCGGCTGTGCGTGTGTGCGCACATTAAACTGATGGCAGTTGATGTTGATGTCAGAGAGAAAGAGAAACACATGCAAAAATCTTTCACCTGCAGCATCAACAAAAAGAACAACAACACTGATAGCGAAAACAACGACAACTGTTGAGCAACTCATTTTCCTGTTAATTAAATTAATTAGAACATTTTATCCTGTACAAAAAAAAAAGAGAGCAAGCAACCACTTAACCCTCGACTAGCAGAGTCAAGGGGAGGGCCGAAACAAAAAAAAAAAAAAAAGCGAAAGCCAAAACGAAACAGGCGCCCAAGTTAAACTTTTTTAATTGCATTCAATGTTGAGTTGTTGAGCAGGGTAGGAACTAGAGAACTCAGCCGATGATGACATTGCCAAGTTGACTGACTGACTGAGGAGATAACTGTGGATCTGCTGAATTCCATGCTGTCATTAAATGACATTTTCATCAAGATCTCAACTCAACATTCTTTTACCACTCTCATTATCATTATAATTGTCATGCTGATTTTTCCGTGTCGCGTTCTCGCGCATTTTCAACTATTTGCCAACATCTCGTCTTGATATAGTTTTTACCCTCATGATGTCTTTTGTCTACTTTGCGCAAAAGTTTTTACCAAAAGTTCATTTCGTACTATTGTGATTTGTATGCCAGGGCTGTTCACAATGACATCGCAGCCATAGTTGGGTGTCGTCTTCATCACATGCCATTTTCCAGTAAATATTCCCCCAGGCGTGACTTCATTTTTAATGAGCAGCAGTGCTGCCAATGCCAATGCAATGCATTGGCTCAAGTGTAAGTAATAGAGTGCCAAGAAGTGTCTAAGTTGTTCTACGAATGACATGCATAATTACATTTCAATGCTTAATGGCACTCAAGTACCTCAACCAAATCGACACACATTGAAAAACAGTCACTTTAACACTTTAAATTCTAGTCTGTTTACAATTTAAAATGCATTTCCATAAAAAAAAATAGAGTGTAGACATTAATTAAAGTTTAAGTATGTCAATTTAATATCACATTGATGAGAAAGTGGCGCGACTATTGATGTTTGATTAAAAGTTATCACTTGAAGAAATAACAGATGTGAATGATTGATAAATGTAAGAAATATTAACTTGTAAAGTTGCCAAGTTGAAAATCAGACCAACTTCCAACTTAAATAGATTTTCTAAAACTAATCTGATTTTTTGCTCACATTTTATTAACTCCTAATGTCATAATTTGTATTAAAAAAAAATTTTTTTAAATTGACAATCGACTCGTTTTTCTTTGTTTTTTTTTTGTTAATTAGTATTGAATAAATTTTATTCTGAAACGTTTCAATTTCTGGCACAAAATTTTACTAAAATTTACAACAAAATTTTACTTAAATGTACAACAAAATTGAACTAAATTTGCATTCAATTTTACTAAAATAAACACAAATTTTGACATGTAAATTTGTTGGGTTAATGATTTGACCAACTTTAAACTTTTATAACTTAAACAAAACTTATCCGATATTTAAGCGGAATTTCATTTTGATCGTGATTTGGCCTCTGAAATACTTATGCATTCAAATATTAACTAATAATAATTTGTATTCGATTTATAAGCAATGATTCTCCCGTTGTCTTATCCGAAAATTGAAAATTTTAAATCTCACCAATCATTTTCTTTAACTTATTCATATCACAGTACACGCAATATTGTTTAATTGATATTATCGACAAAGACCCTAACTAGCTGTATATTGACAGTCGTTGAAACACGAACAGAAAAAAACCACACGCAACAATTGCAATAACAAACAGCAACTATAATGACAACAAAAGGCATAAGTTGCACTTTGCCAATTAATTTTTCGTTTTTCGAAGCTAAAAACCAACTTTTGCGTGGCGAGACAATAAGTTCGACGATGACGATGATGATGATGATGATTTGGTCCCCAACGGTTCCCATTCTCGGCCCATGTTTCCGAAACTAATCAGCAGCAGAGTGCGGCGCACGTAAATGGCAAGAACAAAAAAAACAAAAATGTACAATTATTAAACTTTTAATCAATTTATCAATATTAACTTTTCACTTGTGAGCGCAAAACTTTTTCACTGCACACAACGATTTTTTGCTCCTACATTATTCCCATCATTTTTTTTTTCAACTTCATCTATGAAGGTCTTTAACTTTTTCATTAGAGGAAGGCAAAAAAAAAGGTAAAAATGGCAGGAAATTCGCTTCAATTTTTGTCGTTACGCCATTTCAATTACTGGCCAGGCGCCAAGCCAGGACGATCAGTGGCAAAATTTATAGAGACAAAAAGCTGGAGACGTCGCACAGTGGG